>CAUYRH010037653.1:0-12807 GCA_963574655.1 Perodicticus potto | reverse complement strand
AGGCAAGAGACTGGCTTGAGCCCAGGAATTGGAGGTTGCTGTGAGCTGTGATGCCCACAGCACTCTATCCAGGGTGACAGCTTGAGGCTCTGTCTCAAAAAAAAAAAAAGATCTGCATTAGACAAATTGACCAAGAGTTATTTTGGTTTTTTTATTTTGCGACAAGAGTGTCAAGCTGTCACCCTGGGTAGAGTGCGATGGCATCACAGCTCACAGTAACCTCTAACTCCTGGGCTCAAACGATTCTCCTGCCCCAGTCTTCCAACTAGCTAGGACCACAGGTGCCCACCACAATGCCCGGCTTTTTTGTTGTTGTGGTTGTTGTTGTTGTTGTTGTCATTGTTGTTTTAGCTGGCCCAGGCCAGGTTTGAATCCGCCAGCCTCGGTGTATGTGGCTGGCACCCTACCCACTGAGCTACGGGTGCCATCCTGACCACAGAGTTTTATTGCTGTTAAAAATGACTAAGTGTGGGCGACGCCTCTGGCTCAGTGAGTAGGGCGCCGGCCCCATGTACCCAGGGTGGCGGGTTCAAACCTGGCCCCGGACAAACTGCAACAACAACAAATAGCTGGGCCGGCTCCGCCCCTGTGGCTCAAACAGCTAAGATGCCAGCCACGTACACCTGAGCTGGCGGGTTCGAATCCAACCTGGGCCCGCCAAACAACAATGATGACTGCACCCCCCCAAAAAAAAAAAAAATGGCCAGGCATTGTGGCGGGCGCCTGTAGTCCCAGCTACTTGGGAGGCAGAGGCGGAGGCAGGAGACTTGCTTGAGCCCAGGAATTGGAGGTTGCTGTGAGCTGTGATGCCAGGGTACTCTATCCAGGGTGACAGCTTGAGGCTCTGTCTCAAAAAAAATAACTGGACGTTGTGCTGGGCACCTGTAATCCCCAGCTGCTTGGGAGGCTGAGGCAAGAGAATCGCCTAAGCTCAGGAGTCTGAGGTTGCTGTGAGCTGTGATGCCACTGCACTCTACTGAGGGCGACAAAGTGAGACTGTCTCAAAAAAAAAAAAATGACTAAGTGAAGTCTTTGTAGTTCATAGCAGTGTATATATACTATAATGGCTGTCTTTACGCCACTTATTTATGTTGTTTTATGCTATTATATTTATTTATTTATTTATTTGCAGTTTTTGGCCGGGGCCGGATTTGAACCCGCCACCTCTGGTTAATGGGGCCAGCGCCCTACTCCTTTCAGCTACAGGTGCCGCCCTATTTATTTATTTATTTTTTTGCAGTTTTTAACCGGGGCTAAGTTTGAACCCACCACCTCCAGTATATGGGGCCAGTGCCCTACTCCTTTGAGCCACAGGTGCTGCCCAGTTATATTTATTTATTTTTATTTTTATTTTTTTTGAGACAGAGCCTTAAGCTGTCACCCTGGATAGAGTATCATAGCTCACAGCAACCTCCAATTCCTGGGCTCAAGCGAGTCTCTTCCCTTCGCCTCCCAAGTAGCTGGGACTACAGGCACCCGCCACAACGCCCGGCCATTTAGTGGTTGCAGCCATCATTGTTGTTTGGCGGGCCCGGGCTGGATTCGAACCCGCCATCTCAGGTGTACGTGGCTGGCGCCTTAGCCCGTTGAGCCACAGGCACCGAGCCAGTTACATTTATTTTTATAGGTAGCCTTGAATCTTTTTTTTTTTTTTTTGTAGAGATAGAGTCTCACTTTATCGCCCTTGGTAGAGTACAGTGGCATCACACAGCTCACAGCAACCTCCAGCTCCTAGGCTTAGGCAATTCTCTTGCCTCAGCCTCCTGAGTAGCTGGGACTACAGGCGCCTACCACAATGCCCAGCTATTTTTCTTTTTTGCAGTTTGGCTGAGGCCAGGTATGAACCGGCCACCCTTGGTATATGGGGCTGGCGCCCTACTCTGTGAGCCACTGGTGCCGCCCAGCCTTGAATCTTTTTGAGACCTTCTTGTTTCTTCCATTTTTCTCTTTGTCTTCTTGATTTTTTTCTTTTTTTGAGACACAGACTTGCTCTGTCACCTTGTTTGGAGTGCCGTGGTGTTGTCTTTGCTCACAGCAACTTGAAACTCTTGGGCTCAAGCAATCTTCTTGCCTTGGCCTCCTGAGTAGCTGGGACTACAGGTGCAAAACTAGCCACGATGCCTGGCTAGTTTTTTTCTTTTTAATAGAGATGGGGTCTTACTCTAACTGAGGCTGGTCTCGAACTCCTGAGCTCAGGCAAACCATACACCTCGGCCTCCCAGAGTGCTGGGATTTCAAGTGTGAGTCTTACTATTTTTTTTTTGAGACAGAGCCTCAAGCTGTCACCCTGGAAAGAGTGCTGTGGCATCACAGCAACCTCCAATTCCTGGGATCAGGCGAGTCTCTTGCCTCTGCCTCCCAAGTAGCTGGGACTACAGGCGGGTGCCACAACGCCTGGCCATTTTTTTTTGGTTGCAGCCACCATTGTTGTTTGGCGGGCCGGGCTGGATTCGAACCCGCCAGCTCAGGTGTACGTGGCTGGCGCTTTAGCCCATTGAGCCACAGGCGCCGAGCCCAAGTGTGAGTCTTGATATTCTTTTTATGTAAATATATATTTTTGAGACATAGTCTCGTTTTATCACCCTGGCTAGAGTGCAGTGACATCCTAGCTCACTGCAACCTCAGATTCCTGGGCCTAAGTGATCCTCCTGCCTCAGCCTCTGAGTAGCTAGGACTACAGGTGCATGCCACGATGCCCGGCTAGCTTTTGTATTTTTATTAGAGAGGGCTAGAAAGAAAATTGAGGTCTTGTATGTATGAGTGGGTTTATACCATGCTTTTTTTGTGGAACTTTGAAGCCTAGCATTTTTTCAATGCCATTAACTATTCTGTGAAAATATAATTTTTAAATAGCTGAATACTTTTTATTTTTATGAATAGATCACATTCTACACTTAGTAATTCTACCTTATTGGAATATTGGTTGTCATTTTTTCCTGTAATATTTTCCAAGTATATAAATGTGTCTGTCCACATTCTGCCCATTTCCTTAGGATAAATTACTACTCCCGCAATTACTACTGGTTAACCTTTATGACATGCTTACTGTTTGCCATGGACTGTCCTATGCATTTCATTCATGTAATCCTCATACCAACTCTATGAGGTAAGGAAGCTGAGGCACAAAGAGGTTAGTTAATTTGCCTAAGATCCTTTTTCTAGTAAGTAGTGGAGAATTTGAACCAGGTAGTATGGTTCCCAAGAGCTTTTAACCCCAGGCTGTATTCCCTCTCACTAGTTATTCCACCTCTAAAGAGATGAAGGATGTGATCATGTTAAAAGATTCCTAATACATATTGCCGGTTACCTTTAGAAATGACATTCCCACGTATATGTTAGTGTTTGGTTATTTTACATAGAGGTAACCATTGTTAATACTTTCATTTTTTTTTTGAGACAGAGTCTCACTTTGTCACCGTTGGTAGAGTGCTGTGGTGTCACAGCTCACAGAAACCTCAAACTCTTGGGCTTAAGTGATTCTCTTGCCTCAGCCTCCCTGGTATAGCTGGGACTACAGGCGCCTGCCACAATGCCCCGCTATTTTTTTTTTTTTTTTTTGGTGGTTGTTGTTGCAGTTGTCGTTGTTTAGCTGGCCCGGGCCGGGTTCAAACCCACTAGCCTTGGTGCATGTGGCTGGCGCCATAACCACTGTGCTACAGGCACTGAGCCTGTTAATACTATCTTGCATAAGCCTCCAGAAATTTTCAGTGATACATAAGTAAATATATAAAGATGTGCTTATAATGTAGGTATTTTTCTTCCTGAATAAAGGCAGTTTTCAAGAAACTAAATCCTTTTCTCCTAACCATGTCCTCTCTTTTTTTGTTTTTTTCTTTGTTTTAGGGTGCTCTGGTATCATAGCTCACAACATCCTCAAACTCCTGGGTTCAAGCAATCCTCTTACCTCAGCTTCCCAAGTAACTGGGACTATAGGTGCCTGCCATAATGCCCAGCCATTTTATTCATTCATTTTTCTTTTCTTTTTTTTTGAGACAGAGCCTCAAGCTGTCACCCTGGATAGAGTGCTGTGGTATCACAGCTCACAGCAACCTCCAACTCCTGGGCTCAAGCGAGTCTCCTGCCTCTGCCTCCCAAGTAGCTGGGACTACAGGCACCCGCCACAACACCCGGCCAATTTTTTTTTTTTTTTGGTTGCAGCCATCATTGTTGTTTGGCGGGCCCGGGCTGGATTCGAACCCACCAGCTCAGGTGTATGTGGCTGGCGCCTTAGCCCGTTGAGCCACAGTCGCCGAGCCTATTCATTCATTTTTTTTTAGAGCTGGGGTCTCGTTTTTGCTCAGGCAGGTCTTAAACTCCCAAGCTCAGGGAATCTGCCTGCCTTGGCCTTCCAGAGTGCTAGGATTACAGGTGTGAGCCACTCTGCCTGGCCCATGTGCTCTTCTAATTCAGCAGATAACCTGGAGAAATTTTCAGTGCTATCTAAATGCATATATATATGTCATTTTCCCTTCCTTTCATAAATGACATTATAGCATTTATGCTGTTCTGTAAGCTTGCTTTTTTCACTATTATGCATATTGTGTTAGTACATAACACATGCCTTGTTATTTTTAGTGCCACTAGTATACTTTGAAACACTAACTGCCTCTTATTTATGAGGTTCCATCTGACTGCTGTAGCACTGTTGGGTTCAGAATGAACTTTTCACTTTTGTTATTGATCAGGAAATATGGATTTGGAAATGTGATTAATGAGAGGGAATGAAGAGTTTGGAGAGAGAGACCTTCAACGACTTTTTGCTCTAGAGGCTTGCCTATATGTGCCCTGGGGTCATTTCCTTTTCACCCTGCAGACAGAATCACTTTCCTTGCCATTCAGCCACATTGTGGCCCAGGCCCCCAGGCTCTACTTCCCTTTTTCTCACTGGGATATTTCTCACTTCTTGACTATTCACTGCTTAGCTCAGCATCTGTAGTAGCAACAGCCCAGATACCTGCAGGCACAGCATACCATCTCTGAGTAGGTAAGTCTGTTGATTAAAGGAAAGAGATGCTAAGGTTCCTATTGAGCAAAAGAATTCATTGAACAGATGAGTTACATATTGAGTTAACTATGGTTGTCTATACTTAAAATGCTGAATAATTGGGAGAACCATTTTAAGGTTGAATTTGTGTAGGTTTAATGTAATTCTTTTAGCTTGTCTCTAAATGAAGAAACTGGCTTTCTAATCTCATCATATCAATTTTTTTTTTTTAGAGACAAAGTCTCACTTTATTGCCCTCGGTAGAGTGCCGTGGCGTCACACCTCATAAACACCTCCAACTCCTGGGCTTAGGCGTTCTCTTGCCTCAACCTCCCAAGTAGTTGGGACTACAGGCGCCCACCACAACACCTGGCTATTTTTTGTTATAGTTTGGCTGGGGCTGGGTTCGAACCTGCCACCCTTGGTATATGGGGCCGGCACCCTACCAACTGAGCCATAGGTGCCACCCTATTAAGTAATTTATAGTATTACTGTGTATTGTGGGGAGGTATAGCACCTTTGTTTATAGAGGAGTGTCCAGTTTGAATCAGAAAATTCACTACTAGCTCTTGATGACTGGTGCTAACCCTATATGCACAATAGAAAGTGCTACATTGTTGTCAAGGCAACTGAAGTTCAAGATCATATGGTCTCCAAGCAACCTTTCCCAGACTGGACTCAAATGCTTTCCCAAGCTTTCTCAGGAGGGGCCCTTCCCTATCTTCCTCTTCCAGCTTTGGGACCTCAGGAGGAGGACAGCCCAAGAAACCATGGAATGATGTGAGGTTTGGAATTTTGAACCAGCTAAGTATATGGATCAGGTGGTAGGTAAAGAACTAGGGAAGAAAACTCATGTTATAGAGAAAGGAGGACAGTTTATCTCTACCCTTGTATCTAAAACACACTAACCTTGTATTAGTTGCTATTATAGTCCCATACTCTTGATTCTTGCAATGCTTCCTGAAGCTTGTCATGGTTTGATTCATTACTGTCAGCTAGTGACTTGTGAACGTAGTTAAGATGTTTGGGCAGCGCCTGTGGCTCAAAGGAGTAGGGCACTGGCCCTGTATGCTGGAGGTGGCAGGTACAAACCCAGCCCTGGTCAAAAACTGCAAAAAAAAAAAAAAAAAAAAAAAAAAAAGTTAAAATGTTTGTTCTCTTACCTAGCATGTGAGAGGATGGGTAGACTACCATCTAAAGTGACAAGCCAGGTGTGTCTGGGAGTTCTTCTTTTCCTGATGTCATAAGAGGTTATTGTTGCCTTGGGCAACATAAGCTGATACTGAATTTGTCTAGGGCAGAGGATGCTGGTGGTTTTTTTGGCATAGTACTATGGGAAAATCAGGCTACAGATTGTTTCACGCCAGTCTTTGAGATATTCAAACCTGTAGTCCCAATGATGAGGGAGGATCTCTTAAGGCCACAAATTCGGAACCAGAATGAAAATCCTCTCTAAAAATGTGAAAAAAATATAGCTGAGCATGATGGTTTGTGCCTGTAGTCCCGGTTACGTGGGAAGCTGAAGCAAGAGGACAGCTTGTGGCCGGGAGTTTGAGGCTGCAGTGAACTATGATCATGCCACTGCACTCTAGTCTGGGTGTCAGAGCAACACCTTGTCCCTTCAACAACAACAATAAGCCCCCATTTTTCAGAAGAACTTACCGAGAAGTACTTGGGCTGAAACAGAAAGAACCTTGTGCTGTTGAGTTCTTTAATTTTTTTTTTTTAAATGGGGCCGGGTTTGAATCCGCCACCCCTGGTATATGGGCCGGTGCCCTACTCTTTGAGCCACAGGTGCTGCCCAAGAACCTTGTGCTGTTGGGCCCCAGTTTTATATTTACTAAGGATTGGCATCCTATGTGAATTCATCCCACCTGTTACTTATATTCATGCTACATTTCAGATTTGTTCCTTGGAAAACTAGTATTTTTTTTTGCAGTTTTTTTGGCTGGGGCTAGGTTTGACCCTGCGACCCCTGGTATATGGGGCAGGTGCCCTACTCCTTGAACCACAGGCACTGCCCAGGAAAACCAGTATTGAAGTTAGCTTTTCAGTTGTTTAAAAGAAAAAACTCTGCTGGGTGTGGTGGCTTGTACTTATTATCTCAGCACTTGGGAGGCCGAGATGGATGGAGTGCCTGAGCGCACAGGTTCGAGACCAGCCTAAGCCAGAGCGAGACCTCATCTCTAAAAAAATAGCTGGGCATTGTGATGGGTGTCTGTAGTCCCTGCTACTTGGGAGTCTGAGGCAAGAGAATCACTTGAGCCCAAAGAGTTTCAGGTTGCTTTGAGCTATGATGCCATGGCACTGTACCAAAGGTGACAAAGTGACACTCTGTCTCCAAAAAAAAACTCTGAAAAATGCTATTTGTTGATTTCCCCTGCACCTTATGTGGTGGCTTCTATGTACATACAATCCTTAGTTATTGCCTCATTTTTTTTTTTTTTTTTTTTGTAGAGACAGAGTCTCACTTTATCGCCCTCGGTAGAATTCTGTGGCATCACACACACAGCTCACAGCAACCTCCAGTTCCTTGGCTTGGGCGATTCTCTTGCCTCAGCCTCCCAAGTAGCTGGGACTACAGGCACCCGCCACAACACTTTTCTGTTTTGCAGTTCGGCCGAGGCCAGGTTTGAACCTGCTACCCTCAGTATATGGGGCCGGCGCCCTACTCACTGAGCCACACCGTACATTACTTTTGTTTTTTGTAGAGACAGAGTCTACTTCTTTGCCCTCAGTGGTGTGCCGTGGCATCACACAGCTCACAGCAACCTCCAACTCCTGGGCTTATACGATTCTCTTGCCTTAGCCTCCCGAGTAGTTGGGACTACAGGTGCCCGCCACAATTCCCTGCTATTTTTTTGTTGCAGTTTTGGCTGGGGCTGGGTTTGAACCTGCCACCCTAGGTATATGGGACCGGCGCCCTACCCACTGAGCTATGGGCACTGCCCTATTTCCTCGTTTTTTTCTTACTTTCTCTGTCATCTCATTAGATGCTTGAACATCTCTTCACTCCCAAATTCCCCTGCACCCCCAAGCAAATGCAATTAGCCATGGAGACCAGCGAGCTGTTGTGGAAGGGAGGTTCTAATATATTCTGTACATTACCTGAATGAAGTAGTAAGAGTGCCTGCTGAAGAAAATAAAATAATCCTCAGCATTAAAAATTATAAAAAGTAGGCTCGGCACCTGTGGCTCAACGGGCTAAGGCGCCAGCCACGTACACCTGAGCTGGCGGGTTCGAATCCAGCCCCGGCCCGCCAAACAACAATGACGGCTACAACCAAAAAATGGCCGGGCGTTGTGGCGGGTGCCTGTAGTCCCAGCTACTTGGGAGGCAGAGGCAAGAGACTCGCTTGAGCCCAGGAATTGGAGGTTGTTGTGAGCTGTGATGCCACGGCACTCTATCCAGGGTGACAGCTTGAGGCTTTGTCTCAAAAAAAAAAAAAATTATAAAAAGTATTAATAATGGTAGCTAACATTTTCTGAGTGCCTAGTCCATGTCAAGCGCTTCACATGGGTGACCTCACATTTATCCTCACAGTATTATCTATGAAGAGACCTGTTCTGGCCCGGGGTGTACAAAGCTGCCAGCTGCAAGCTAAAATGACTTTAGCGGTCTCATGTTCAATTCATGTGAATTTTCTGTTTAGTGTCATACTATATCCATGTTTGTTTGTTTTTATATTTTTATTTTTTAGAGACAGAGTCTCACTTTGTCACCCTTGGTAGAGTGTTGTGGTGTCACAGCTCACAGCAACCTCCAGCTCCTGGGCTTAGGTGATTCTTTTGCCTCAGCCTCCCGAGTACTGGGACCACAGGTGCCCGCTATAAAGCCCAGCTATTTTTTTTGTTGCAGTTTGGCTGGGGTCTGGGTTTGAACCCGCCACCCTAGGTACATGCAGCCGGCGCCCTACTCACTGAGCCAAGGCGCCACCCCCATGTTTTTTTCTTTTTTTGTAGAGACAGAGTCTCACTTTATCGCCCTCGGTAGAGTGCTGTGGCATCACATAGCTCACAGCAACCTCCAACTCCTGGGCTTAGGTGATTCTCTTGCCTCAGCTTCCCGAGTAGCTGGGACTACAGGTGCCTGCCACAGTGCCCGGATATTTTTCTGTTTTGCAGTTCGGCCGAGACTGGGTTTGAACCTGCCACCTTCAGTATATGGGGCCGGCGCCCTACTCAGTGAGCCACAGGCACCGCCCCCCATGTTTGGTTTTTATGTAATAGTAGCTTCTTCCCCAAATCTTCAGGGAGTTAATGCTTTAGGAGGATCATGCCCTGTTTTCCCTCTAGGTATCCCCAGAGTGTTGTGCACACGCCTGTTTCTGAAACAACAGCCTTAAGAGTTATCAATAATTTGGCCAATTAGGAAGTAGTTACTGTTAAATGTGAGAGGGTCTGTGGGCATGGGAGGAAGCCCAGGAGAAGGCCAGGGCCAGGAGAGGAGGGCAGGGCTAGTATGTGAGTGAGGGGTTGATGGTGGGCCACTTCACCCCAAAGGACCTAGTTGAATACATGTTGGGACCTTTGCTACGTTTGGAGGAGGACACAGAGATAGGAGACTTCTTTCCCAGTGCTTACATCTAGTACCTAGTCTTAGAGGTAAAATACACACAACGGGTTCATGGCTTTGCATGATTGCCCACTCAATTCCTCATTCAGATGTTGAGTACAATGGGCTTCAGAGAAGGCAGAGAGGGATGGGGGTGGGAAGGCTTCATTGGAAGAGGTGAGAGACCAAAAAAAAAAAATCTCTGAAAGTAGCTGGGTGTTGTGGGGGGTGCCTGTAGTCCCAACTATTTGGGAGCCTGAGGCAAGAGAATCGCCTAAGCCCAGGACTTGGAGGTTGCTGTGAGCTATGTGACGCCACGGCACCCTACCGAGGGCGATAAAGTGAGACCCTGTCTCTACCAAAAAAAAAAAAAATCTCTGAAAGATGGTTTACATTTAGAAGTAGGGGAGAGGAGAGTGGTATAGGCTGAAGAGTGATTCCACTTGCCCCACTCTCACTCTCTTCAATAGCCATACATGTATTCACTTACATTTTCTTAAAATCTTAATTTTTTACAATAAGTTACTCTTTACAAAATTACCCTCAAGAAGGACAGGACTTACATGCATTAAGGTTGTTTTTTTTTTTTTTTTTTTAAGCCAGAGTCTTACTTTGTTGCCCTGGGTAGAGTGCTGTGGCGTCATAGGTCACAGCAACCTCAAAGTCTTGGGGTCAGGCGATTCTCTTACCTCAGCCTCCCGAGTAGCTGGGACTACAAGTACCCACCAAAATGCCTGGCTAGTTACATGTGCTGTTTTTTTTTTGGCCTAAGTTGAGGATTGCCAGTCCGTCAGCCATCAGAATCTGATAGTGCACATTATTCTCGCAGAATCTGAATTAGAATATTAGGTGAGTTGTGCACCCTCAGTTTAACACACTCCTCACCACCAGTGTCCTTGCTTACACCTCACCTGATTCAACGTTGATATCATGTGCTTTTGTAGGCACCAGAGGTTGAAACTCCTGGTATTAAGACTGCATTGAAAATAGGAAAAGAAAAAAAAAAAGAAAAGAAAATAGGAAAAGGAGTCATACATAAGAAGCTCTCATTATGTGAAATTCTCTTCCAAACTTGAGAACCTTAGTTTAAAACTTAATCTGGTCTTTCCCTAAATTTCATCTTAAAATTTCTTATGCCTTCCTGCTTGGCACCTGTGGCTCAAGCAGCTAAGGTGCTAGCCATATACACCTGACCTGGTGGGTTCGAATCCAGCTGCAACCAACAAAAATGGCCGGGCGTTGTGGCGGGCGCCTGTAGTACCAGCTACTTGGGAGGTGGAGGTTGGAGAATCGCTTGAGCCCAGGAGTTGGAGGTTGCTGTGAGCTGTGATGCCATGGCATTCTACCCATGGTGACAGCTTGAAGCTCTGTCTCAAAAAACAAAACAAAACAAACAAAAAATTTCTTATACCTTCCTACTAAAGGAACTATCTTGTCTTCCCTGCCTCTTGCCCTAAGTAGTGCCTGGCTGCCTTGCACTGGGAGACTGAAAGTTAAGAGCTTGGACCAGCATATGTTTAATGGCTTTTTTTTTTTTTTCTGAGACAGAGCCTCAAGCTGTCACCCTAGATAAAGTGCTGTGGCATCACAGCTCACAGCAACCTCCAATTCCTGGGCTCAAGTGAGTCTCCTGCCTCTGCCTCCCAAGTAGCTGGGACTACAGGCGCTCGCCACAACGCCCGGCCATTTTTGGTTGCAGCCGTCATTGTTGTTTGGTGGGCCCAGGCTGGATTCGAACCCGCCAGCTCAGGTGTACGTGGCTGGCGCCTTAGCCCGTTGAGCCACAGGCGCCGCCCGTTTAATGGTTTTTTTAAAGCCCGGACTGCCTGTTTCTGTAATCAGCCTGAAGAATGTTTTCAGTATAAAGTAATGAGTGAAAACTTGATGAGAAATACAACCTGCCTTTCACCATAAAAGTTTGCTTTGCAAATTATCTTTCTTCTTGGCATTTTATTTAGGCCATTCGTTATTTTTTTATTTTTTATTTTTTTAAGTTAAAGAACAGTTTTTATTAATTTTAATTTTGAATGTGTCTCTGATACAAAGCAACAATTAACACAAATAGGAAAAGTCTTGAAAATAATGATAAGCCTGGTTGAGATTTATATATATCTCATTTCACAATAAATTCCAAATACCCTTAATACTCTCCTGTCTTTCTTTCTTTGGGATTGATTCTAGCAGCTTTCAAATGTTTTTATTTATTTATTTATTTATTATTGTTGGGGATTCATTGAGGGTATAAGAAACCAGGTTACGTTGATTGCATTTGTTAGGTAAAGTCCTTCTTATAATCGTGTTTTGCCCCCAAAAAGTGTGGCACACACCAAGATCCCATCCTGCTCCCTCCTTCCCTGTCTCTGCTCTTCCTTTCCCCACCGTGTCATTAATTGTCATTAATTGTCCTCATATCAAAATTGAGTACATGGAATTCATGCTTCTCCATTTTTGTGATGCTTTACTAAGAAAAATGTGTTCCACTACTCGGGAGGCTGAGGCAAGAGAATTGCCTAAGCCCAGGAGTTGGAAGTTGCTGTGAGCTGTGTGACACCACGGCACTCTAGTGAGGGCGATAAAGTGAGACTCTGTCTCTACAAAAAAAAAAAACAAAAAAAAAGAATAATGTGTTCCACTTCCATCCAGGTTAATACAAAGGCTGTGAAGTCTCCATTTTTTTTAATGGCTGAATAATATTCCATAGTGTACATATACCACAGCTTGTTAATCCATTCCTGGGTTGATGGGCATTTAGACTGTTTCCACATTTTGGCGATTGTAAATTGAGCTGCAATAAATAGCCTAGTGCAAGTGTCTTTATGATAAAAGGAATTTTCCTTCTGGGTAGATGCCCAGTTAATGGGATTGCAGGATCAAATGGGAGGTCTAGCTTGAGTTCTTTGAGAGTTCTCCATACTTCCTTCCAAAGAGGTTGTATCAGTTTGCAGTCCCACCAGCAGTGTAAAGTGTTCCCTTCTCTCCACATCCACACCAGCATCTGCAGTTTTGAGATTTTGTGATGTGGGCCATTCTCAGTGGGGTTAGATGGTATCTCAGGGTGGTTTTGATTCGCATTTTTCTAATAATTAGGGATGATGAGCATTGTTTCATTATGTTTGTTAGCTATTCGTCTGTCTTCTTTAGAGAAGGTTCTATTCATGTCTCTTTCCCATTGATATATGGGATTGTTGGCTTTTTTCATGTGGATTAATTTGAGTTCTCTATAGATCCTAGTTATCAAGCTTTTGTCTGATTCAAAATATGCAAATAT
>CAUYRH010037652.1:0-25785 GCA_963574655.1 Perodicticus potto | reverse complement strand
CCTTTCCCTATATTCTTGTGTTATACTTGGGTTATACCATTCATATGACAGCTATAAATTAGCTTCATAGTAGGGCTGAGTACATTGGATACTTTTTCTTCCATTCTTGAGATACTTTGCTAAGAAGAATATGTTCCAGCTCCATCCATGTAAACACGAAAGAGTTAAAGTCTCCATCTTTCTTTAAGGCTGTGTAATATTCCATGTATATATGTACCACAATTTATTAATCCACTTGTGAATCAATGGGCACTTAGGTTTCTTCCATGACTTAGCAATTATGAATTGGGCTGCAATGAACATTCTGGTATCCCTTGCATTTTTAATAACACTACCTCTCCCAAAAGATACATTTCATCTTCAGAAAGAATAGACCCAGGAAAAAGGTCTCTATTGAATCCTGAAGAAGGTTCTAGACCATTGAGCCAGGAATTTTTGGGTCTGGTAGCACAGCTTTGGAGGAAGGATATGTGTTCCTTTGGTCCCATGGACTCTTAACTTGAAAGGGACAATCATAGCCAGAGCAGGGCCAAGTGGTGTCTTATGAAAGGAGCAGCCCAGTCACAATCCTTATTACTTGGATGTAAGGGCAGCACCATGAAAAGGGACTGTGGTCTTTGTGTCCTAAGTAGAGATAACAAGAAGGAATGTAGCTTCCAATACTTCAAGGCAGTAGAGTCAAAGCCAGAATATCTTAAAATATCTGAAGATTTTGTAGGCAGGGCAAATAAGTTTTCCTATCTGTGTTGGGAAACGAAAGGTTATCTTCTCCTTCAAACTGTGATCCAATACCTGGTGATATTTTATGGCCGGTGGGGATTAGACTTGAATAATATTGTCTGCAAAAAGCTGCTTCATCTTCTAAATTGTCCCAAGAGTTATGTTCCTAAGAGAACAAATACTGCTATTCACTCTAAAGATTGGGGATGGATTTCTATTTTTCATAGGATAAAATCAAAAATCTTCAGTAATTCTTAGTCTTAAGAGACTATTCTTAGTCTTAAAATTCCTTAGTCTTGTTCAAACTATTCTCTGTAGTCTTTTTTTTTTCAGAGTTGTAATTTTACATTTATTTTAGTAGTTGTTTGGTTAACAACTCTCTCCCCATGAGACTAACGAATCCCATGAAGAAAGAACAGATCCATTGTTTCGTTTATTATTGAATCTTCAGCATCTAAATGTGTTTATAATAGGCACATTTATAATACAAACTATCTGATGAATAAATGAACAATTTCCAAATCCAGTGACCTTTGCAATCATTACCTAGAGAATTTTGTCATATTGACTATCTCCTTGAAACCCTCTCTGGCATTAGCACCAGTAAAATTCTCCTCATTTTCTTTTAACCTTTTTCTTTGCTTATTCTTGGTGCTTCAAGCTTCCTCCTCTTCAAACATCCCATCAGTGTTGCTCCCTAAATACAATCCTTGCTTCTCTTCTCTTCCTACTTTATTTACCCTCCTTGGGTAATCTCACATGAATAGTTCACCCACTATTAATTCCATTGACTTTTTTTTGTTGTTGTTGGGGATTCATTGAGGGTACAAAGAACCAGGTTACATGGATTGCAATTGTTAGGTAAAGCCCCTCTTACAATTGTGTCCCGCCCCCAAAAGATGTGTCACACATTGTGACTCCCCACCTCCCTCCCTCTTTCCCTCTCTGCTCTCCCCTTCCCCCAACCCCCCAACATATACTAGGTCATCAGCTATCCTCAAAAGAGAATTGAGTACATAGGATTCCTGCTTCTCCATTATTGTGATGCTTTACTAAGAATAATGTGTTCCCCTTCCATCCAGGTTAATACAGAGGATGTAAAGTCTCCATCTTTTCTAAGGGCTGAATAGTATTCCATGGTGTACATATACCACAGCTTGTTAATCCATTCCTGGGTTGGTGGGCATTTAGGCTGTTTCCACATTTTGGCAATTGTAAATTGAGCTATGTATTCTCTGTAGTCTTATCTGAGATAACCCAGAATGTTCCGTACCTTTTATTAGCCAAACTGATTTATTTATACAACTTTTATGTAATCTTCCATGAACTTTCTAATTATAAAATCCAGAGTCTTTCTGGAATACCTCAAGAGCCAAAAATGACAAGATTTTTGACACAGAAATTCCATTTTGAGAAACTTATCCTAAGGAAATAACTGAGAATGTGAATAAATGTTTTGATACCAGGATATTCATTACAGTATTGCTTAAAATACCCTTATTTACATAGAAAAAAAAAAAGAGCCTTTGCTCATACCATTTCTTTTTACTAGAATGTTATTCACTACCTGGAGAATGTTATCCTTACATAAAGACTTGACCAGGCTGGGCACGGTGACTCACTCCTATAATCCTAGCACTCTGGGAGGCCAAGGTGGGTGGCTTCACAAGTTCAAGACCAGCCTGAGCCAGAGAGAGACCCTGTCTCTAAAAATAGCTGGGCATTGTGGTGTGCTCCGGTAGTCCCAGCTACTCTGGAGCCTGAGGCAAGAGAACTGCTTGAGCCCAAGAGTTTGAGGTTTCTGTGAGCTGTGATGCCACAGCACTGTATGGAGGGCAACAAAGTAAAACTCTAACAAATAAAAATAAAAATGAAAAAACAAAGACTAGATCAAACAACAATACATTTAATTACTCCCACTTTGGTGTTCCTATACTATTTATTCGTATGTAACTGGCTATTTGTCTTTTTTCCCCTAGGGTGTGAACTCCTCATGCAGAGGCCTTTTTTTTTTTTTTTTTTATTGTTGGGGATTCATTGAGGGTACAATAAACCATGTTACACTGATTGCATTTGTTAGGTAAAGTCCTTCTTACAAACGTGTTTTGCCCCCAAAATGCAGAGGCCTTTTTTATGTACTCTTATCTCACTATTACTCTCAACTGATGATCTCTCTTCCTCTGTCAAAAAGAAATTAGAAGCATTTGGAAGAGAGTATCCACATGTTCCCAACACCTCCATCCATCTGCATCTGAACCATGTACTTTGCTTTTCCTCTTGTTATAATTGATGAACTCTCTAAGGGTGTCATTTATGCTTTAGATCTCCATCCTGACAACTCAAGGGCTTAAAATGCTTCTAATTTCTTTTTGAAATAGGAAGGGAGATCAACAGCTGAGAGTAATAGTGAGATAAGAGTACATAAAAAAGGCCTCTGCATGAGGAGTTCACACTCTTAGTTCAATGTAAGCATTTCACATTGTATATTGAAGCAGTACCCTGAACCCCATAAATGCATCAATGTACAAAGTTATGATTGAGAAAACAATTTTTAAAAAGCTTATTCTTTAAAATAAAGCATGAAAATTCAGATATTTAACAACATATGAACATAATATTTAACAGCAAATAAAAATTTCTTAGACATTGTAAGCAGGAAAATGTGATCTGTAACCAAAGAAAAATGAGCCAATAGAAACAGACCCATAAATGACAAAGATAATATAATTAACAGGAAAAAATTTAAATTAAAACTACTATTTTTATAAAAAAATAAATAAATAAATAA
Organism: Perodicticus potto; assembly: GCA_963574655.1. Classification (NCBI taxonomy): domain Eukaryota; kingdom Metazoa; phylum Chordata; class Mammalia; order Primates; family Lorisidae; genus Perodicticus; species Perodicticus potto. Next base: position 22,277 of record CAUYRH010037652.1, on the reverse strand, counting down.
ATAAAACTACTATTTTAACTATATTCAAATACTTAAAGGAAAATATGAAGTACTGAAAAAATGTAAATGCCTTCTAAATATTAAATATAAACTTTAGAGATCAATAACAATATTTGATATAAAAAATTCACTGAATAATGTTAGTAAGATTAATGACAGATTAGTTTTATTTCAAAAAAGAGAAATATTCATAAGTAAATGAACAATGATAACTGGAATACAATAATTCTTATTGTAATTAAGAATTAAGAATTGGAATATAATAATTCTTACAATAATTTCTAGCAGAAGTAGAAAAATCAGTAAAATAAAGGAGACTTTAAAAATACCTTCAACTAAAACTGACCTAATTGACACAGATAGAATACTATAGACTACAGAGGCATGTGGTAGTAATAAGGATGAAAATGAAACACACAAAATGATGCTTCATAACAAAATTCCAGCATACATAAAGAAATCAGATGCTAAGAAGGGCAGCAAACAAAACCAACAATTAAGACACAGATTCACTCCAAATGAAATTAATATTATGCAGCAGATTCAGATTTTCAAATAAGTCTTCTTAAGATCCTCAAATAATTAAATACCTTCCAAGGAAGAACAAAAGTTTACACAACAAAAATAGAAATAAAACAAGAAAAGCAGGAGTACAAATTTTAGATATAAAAATACACTCATAAGGAATAGAAATATGAAAATTAAGATCAACTCTATATTAAACATAATCAAAGAAAGAATTACTTAATTAAAATATTACATGAGGGAACTCTACCCAAAACACAGCACAGACAGACAAAGATCTAAAAAAAAAATTAAGAGAGCAGTTAACAGACATAAAGGATAGATTGCTGAGGCAACAAAAATCACCTTTTATTCAGGAGTGAAAAGGAGTATTTGATAAAATAATAGCTGAGAATTTTCCACAATTGAGAAAGAACATGACTCTTTGATCCTCAGTCTGAATACCATGCAGGATACCTAAAGGTATATCTGTATTAGGTAAAATGGAGTAAAATTTCATAACATGAGGACTAAGTGAAAATATAAGAAGCTACAGACAAAAACAGACAAGCTACTCACAAAGAAATGGCTTTAAGATTGACGGCAATAATTCCATTAGCAATATTGATTTCCAAAAGCGATAGAATAATCGCTCCAAACTAATGAGAAAAAATATCTGTCAATTAAAAATTTTATATTCTCTTAAGCAATTATGTAAGAGTAAGAGAAAAATTAAGACACTTTAAGACACAATAGTACCATGAAAAGATATTGTACAGACACAAAAACCTATATTATCATAAAGGACATGTTTCCTTAAGAAGAAAAGTGAATCCAGAAAGACATGAGAGAGCAGTGATGAACATAGAAATGTATAAAATGTACCAATAAATTTAATGAGCTAATAACTATTATTTTAAAATTTAATCTTGTGTATCTTAAAAGATACAGTTAAAACTTCAGATGGGACAAACAAGATGAAGAATAGGCACTGGATAAATTTAATACACTAAGTTCTGAGTCTTGTGTATGAAAAGGTTGGCATAAAATGTGTTCTCTAACTTTAGGCTTCACTAGAAAAATATGGTTGCATATAGATGGCAAGTTATAATGCTGTTCAATATATGTTTCTGCCTCTTATGATTTTACCTTTTACCTGGAATAATTATACTTCTCCTAATCGTTGGCATTAGACTTGGCCATTTGACTTACTTTTGGCCATAGAAATGTAAATGGGAATAATATGTATTACTTCCAAGCGGAAGATTACAGAGCTAGCACATTCATCATCAAAATTTCTACTCTCTCTGCTTTCAAACTTGAGTTACCAGATAAAATGCAGTATACCCAGTAATATTCAAATTTCAGGAAAAAAATATTTTTAGCATAAATATGTTCCATGCAATATTTGTGACACACAATAAAAGATTAACACAAGCTCAGCACCTGTAGTTTAGTGGTTAGAGCACCAGCCACATACACTGGGGCTGTCAGGTTCAAAACCCAGCCCGGGCCTGCTACACATAGACGACTGCAACAACAACAGCCCGGGCCTGCTACACATAGACAACTGCAACAACAACAAAAAATAGCCAGGCGTTGTAGCAGGTGCCTGTAGTCCCAGCTACTTGGGAAGCTAAGGCAAGAGAATTGCTTAAGTCCAGGTGTTTGAGGTTGCTGTGACACCACAGCACTCTATTCAGTGTGACATAGTGAGACTTTGTCTCAAAAAAAAAGATTAGCACAATTCCATCAGAAATCGGTTAGCTGATAGTTCAAGCACAAATTAGATTTATAAAGATATAGTAGATTCCAATAATGTAACTTATAATTCTCATTTAATGTCAATCTATAAATCTTCTACCCAACAAAGCACATATATAACTTATAAATATATAGTAATATATTAATATAAATATATTATATTTAATTATATAATTTTTAAGTCTACATGATTACAAAAAGTGACCCCAAAATCTCCCCCAGTCAAGACTCAGCAAATTTCCAGAAAAAAGACCATAATCCTCCATTATCCCTTTTTTCCAACATTGTCTTGAATATCATAAGTCTGTCATATAAATCAAGAAAATTAAATAAATTTAAAACTGATGACAAATTTATACTTAGTTTCAGAATATATAATCGGATTTCATAGAAATCATGAAAGTCATTTTAAAATTAATCTGAGAATTTAACGATATTTTTGGAGTATTATATCAACCTATCAAAAATCAACAGTTTATTCCTAAACATATAATAAAAATTAGAAAAATTGAATTAAAAAAATCCCACATGCAGAACCACAAAAAAATTAGAGAGCAGTTAGGAACAAATCTCACAAATATGTAAAACCTTCATGAAGAAAATTATAAAACATTATTGAAAGACATGGTAGAAGATCCAAATAAATAAAGGTCTATGCCATAGTTGCATATGAGAAAACACATCATTATAAATATGCAAAAGTAGGGCAAGTTGGTGAGGATATGAAAGAATGGTAATACTAATTCATGCTGATGGGAGGGTAAAGATATCACTACTTTGGGAAACAATTTGACATTATCTAGGAACTCTAAAGATGTTCATACACTCCAAAATAGTGTTCTGGCCTAACACATGCACAATAAAACATGTATAAGAATATTTATTGCAATTTTTTCCTTGGAGCAAAAATTTGGAAATGATTTCATATCTAGCAACAGAAATAGATAAATTATGGTATATTGATGTAATGGGATACTATTCAGCAGAAAGATGAAGGTGAGATAATAGCATATGTCAATATTGATAAAATGCAAATTGCAGAATGATACGGATGGCATAAGACCATCTAAATAGATTTTAAAATATGCAAAACTTGGGTGTTCACAGTTTAGGGGGAGCATATGCAGAGGGTGCCAAAAAATGTATACACATATTTAAAAAGGAAAAAACTGTATTAAATCGTAATACTCAATATATACTGATAACAATGTGTAAGATGAATACAAGTCACATCAAGCACCTCTTGTAATTGCAGAAGTCAAATGTGACTGGAGTATTACAAATTTAATACAGTTTTCCCCTTTCTTAAATGTGTACAATTTTTTGAGCCCTTCTGTATATGTGGTAAATGTATAAAAATAAGCCTGGGCACCCAGGGAAGTACAGTAGTTATCTCTCAGCAGAGAAGCAAGATAGAAGGACTGGGCCTAAGGTACCCTGTGGTCTGCAACCGCATCTGTCACATATCCTTTGTCAAAAAGAAAGACAAACTATATATTTCTCTGTGTTTGAAATATTTCACAATTACATTAAAAATCCAGAAGGAAAAGTAAAATTAAGATTTTGGGAGTGGTCATTTGTGGTTGTATGGATTTATAAGTTGGTTTTTTGTTTTAGGATTTCTTGTCTTTTTTTTTTTTTTCTTTGTTTATACAGTCCAATTCTTTTTTTTTATTCTTTTCTGAATGTGAATAAGATAATTAGGCTTGTTCCTTATCTAAGAGTGTGTGTGTGGGTGTGTGTAGTGTGGCACATATTCCTTTAGTAATAAAAAACAGTGAAAGGTAATTGCAATGGGAAAATTTATTTCTCTGTCAGTCACTAGAATTTTGGTGATTTGCGGGGATCATGCAGATTGCAATCGAACAAGAATCTTGCTGTGTGCGGACATGACCTCACCGGTGGTGGTTACCAGGGCTTGGATGGAAACCAGTTGTTGGCTATTTCACCACCTCGGGAGAAGTGAGAGGTGTTTCTCCCAGGGGCACGCAGTCAGTGCTCTATCTGCCCGAGAGTCCCTGCCCAGCCATGCAATCGCTTCTGAAACTAATGACATCAGCAGCTTTTCACAAAACCATGAGTCACCCTTATTGGTTAGGATTTCCAGGAACCTGAGGAGTACCTTGAAGTGCCGGCTTCACCAGATGTGCAGACACCACCAGACCTTCCCCTAACACTCCGCAGCACATCTGACCTCTCGCCAGCAGTCGAAAGCCTTCTTAGTTTTCAGATGGGGACCTATAAAATTAATGCGGACCCAATTACGATTACTGCTGGATTGTTTTCGAGGAACTTGATCGTCTAAAATTTATATTGTCTTGCGAATAACTGGCACAACATTAGTTTTAAGACATATTAGAAGACCAATAATAAAAACAGTTTTTGTATTGGTTCAGAAACAAATTAGCCAATGGACAAGAAGAAACTAGAGTCAGACAGAAATAGATAGATGATAGATGACAGACCACAGGTTCTTTGAAAAACAACACTTTTTAAAATAAATATCACTGGGAACTAGAAAATTGACTATGATTTGAAGAAAATTGAAATTAGATCCTTTTCTAACACCATAAACAGGGGTAGATTCTAGATGGATTAAAGATCTACATGTAAGCTATAAAACTATAAAATAAATAGAAGAAAATGTAGAATATCTTTGTGACCTAGGAGTTGATGGAAGGAATAGGCAGAATTAATAAAACCTAGAAAGCACAGTCCGTGTGGCAAATAAAAGAAAACAAAACGATAAAACCATGAAGTATTGAGTATAACAAAGTTAAGGATTAATGTTCACTAAAGGACACCATGAGAGAAAAAATAGATGAATGACAGCACGTAAAAGTGAAAGAGCATCCAGGAGTTTGCATACTCCAAAACCAGTATCTAAAATGTTCAAACAAATTCAACAAAAGGCAATAGCCCCAGTAGAAAAATAGAATGAGATTTTGAAAAGACAATTTGCAGAAGAGGAAACACAAAGAAAAGGTTACTTAATATAAGAAAGACACTCAAAATTATTCATAATCAGAGAAAAGATATTTTTAATTTAAATTTATTTTTTAAATGGATAAATAAAAAGTACATATATTTATGGAGTACAATATGATGTTTTGAAATGTGTATACATTATGGAATGGCTAAATTGAGCTAATTAACATGCATTACCTCATATACTTACCATCTTTTTGTGGTGAGAACACAAAATCTACTCTTTTATCAATTTTCACATATACAATACATTGTTATTAATTATAGTAGAGAAAATCAATTTAAAACAACGAGATTTCACTTCCTACCTTCTGGACTGGCAGCAATCCCAAACAAGACAATGGAAGTATTAGAGAGCGTAAGAACTCTCGAGAACATTCATGCACTGTGAGAGGGAGTTGAGATCCAGCAATTTCACTCTTAGGCGTACATCCCTGTGAATTCTTTACTCAACTCCATAAGCATCAATGTCCAAGAATGTTCAGTGTCACATTGTTAGAGACGGGAGGGCACTGGAGACAACTAACATGTTTGTCAGTGGCAGAGGACAGAGAGAGATGCTTACTTTGGAGCATCATGTAACAAGGAGAAGCAGTGGATTTGGTGTAGGTATAATACGACGAGACCTTCAAAAATGTTATACTTAATGGAAAAAATTAAAACTAGAATGAGATATGTAATCAAATACAATTTATGCAAAATTGAAATATAACACAGCGCATAAACAAAAACATATACTTGATGACCACAATATAGAAAAGACCTCAATGTGAACCACGACAACAAACACATTATACAGAATAGAATGGTTGCCCCTGAAAGAGGTCTGGAAATGACAAATGGTATGAAAATAAGACAATAAATAAATAAGTAAAACAAAAAGAAACCTTCAGGGATTGATAACAGTTATGTCCCATAGACTGAAGGATACGATTAGCTCTGCAACTCAGGAGATTCTTTTCCTCTAAGTGCTCATTATCTCACGGGAGAAAAGTACTACCAGTGTCAAGAAATTAAATATATGAAAAGGAGCTGTCACAGTATCAGGCAAAGAAACATGCAATATCCAGATGCTCCTAAGCAGATAGACTGTGATAAACGCCATAATAAGGGTATGTTACAAACTAAGTGACCAGCATCTCCTTTTTCATAGACTAAACCCCTATGTTTCTTCTTCCGGGGTCTATTCATGGCACAATTTATTCCGTGAAAATCTAAGCACAGATTTTCTCAGGAAACACATCACAAGATACATGAGCAAGGACTGATGGAAATGCAATAAGAGGACTGCATTCAGTGCAATTTGTATCAGCGCTTTGGATGGTGCATTGACAAGGAGAGCACTGCGCACACATCATCTATTGTACGTGATATCAATGAAACGCTTATTATGCATATTCAACTGTGTTTCTGGACTTGATCACCACCCTGTAGAAGGACGCAGTGACAAGGAAAAACTGAACAATTCCTCTAGGGTCTCTTTTGTCCACGCTATCCTTAGCATTTCTCCCTCATCCTCTTTTAATTCTTGCCCCTATTTTATTTATGTGATAAATATGTTAAAATGAAAGAAATGCCCATGAATAGGAGAACAACCAAGTCAATCATTTTTTTTGCACTAGAAAGAATATTATGAACAATACTATTAAAGGAGAAGAGAAAGACTGGGGGCACCATGCCAGGTAAAGCATCTTGGCCAGGTACATAAATGCTTGAGCAGGGCTCAAGTTCTCTCTGCTGAGTAGTTTTGTCCGGTATCCCTGGTGATTTATCTTTATTGCAAACAGTGGTTAACAAATTCCACACTTCCACCAATCCTTTAGGAATTCGGGATGGTTGCTGCTGACAATAGCAGATCACACATGGAGAAAAAAAGATAATGAAGGATTTTTTCAAAATTGATTGGGTGAGGGTGTAGAGTTGTAGAAGTCTAATGAGTAATCCTGGCATAATATGACTAAATTTCATCTATGCTAAGGCACCATTGATTGTAGACGCTCCATGTTTTATGTATCATTGAATAAGAAAAGAGCAATGTCAATTAAACTATGACATATGCCATCCTTAACAAAACAACAGTACATGTTCAGCAGCCTGACAAGCCCGGGTTTATACTCCAACTCTTCTACTTTCAGCCATGAAAACAAGTAAACTAACCTCTCTAAGCCTCAATGCCAGCCTTTGTAATATAAAAACAGTAATTGTACCTGCTAACTTATGTGGAACTTAAGTGTAATAATGAATACAAAATCTCAGCATAGAATCGAGCACATACTGCTCATCAATCTTTAAAATACATTGTCTATTTTCCTATTAAAGAAGTGTGTAAGGATATGCAAAGTGCTTATGGTATAATGATAATGGAAAGGTACAAAATCCTAATTCAATTTCAAGTAAGCTTTTTAAAAAGTAATGCATAGAAAAAATGCCAGAAAGAAATATATCAAAATGTTAACATATACAAGTTTGGACAAGGAAGTTCATGAACTCATCCTAGAGAAAGTGCTCCCCACCTCACTGCTAAAAATCTCTGTGATCACCTTTGAAATACTCACCTTGGGAAGCTATGCACAAATGCCAGTGCCTAGACCACCCTTCAAAGCACTTTTTCCATGATCAGTTCATGAACTTAATTGTCAGGCCTTATCTGATGACCATTCCAGAAAAAGAGAGTTCCTGAAATTGCTCTGAAGCGTGGACTAGGTGCTGGCATCATTGCATAGCTGCCCAGGGGAGTACTTCAAAGGCGACCATAGTGATGTTCAGCAATGAGGTGTGTAGCACTTTTTCTAGGATGCGTTTGCAAACTTAATTGTCTGACCTCGCACAACATATGTTCAGGGGATGAAACTATTCTTACTTTTTTCTTTTCAAGATCCTTTATTTCTGGCTTCCTAACTTCTCTATCATGTTCTTTTAATAGGAAAAATGTATTTTGGTTATTTTATGATTTACTCCTAGATTCACTTTTCACTCTCGAATGCCACCATTGACTGAGTATACAAATGCTGCTACCTGTAGGGTCAACAAACATACCTAGAAAGCATCCATCCTTCCACTTCTCATTTAGCCCAAAGGAGACAGTCACCTTCCACTGAGTGCTGCCTGAGACTTAAGAGTCTTTGTCAGTACAATGAGTCCCGTTTTTTCTTTCTAATCAATAGAAATAGCAAGCTGGGTGAAGCCTATCATTGATCACATATACAAGTCCTTCCCAGGACACTTACATGTTAATAGTGATCAAAACTTTCAGCTAAAGACAAAACACTCAAGGTGGACTTTTAGGGGGCCAATATTTAGGAGAGGAGATTTGGAAAGAGATAGCTTTCAGTTCCAACAATTTCACTTCCCTTTGCTAAAAGGTTATAGATTTTAATGGCAGGGTCCCATGTCTTATATCTATTGCAAAATTCCAGATTTTCCTAAATAGTCATAAAGACAAATATTCTACCACTTGTAGAATGTTCGGATCTTGGTTTTGCCTCTATGTTTCCAAAACTCATCTCTTTTGTATTCCAGGCCCTTGGCTCTTAACAGATCCTAAGTCAGTTGCCTGTTTATCAAAAAAGAGATTTCTTTCTTTCCCTCCAAAGTCATGAATTCCCCTTGCTCCAATATTTCATTCCTTACCTTTTTTTTCTATCCTAACTGAATGGCAGAGTGCAGGTAGCTGACATGCAAACTAACTACCTCTGGCATGTCCTAAGTAGTTTCCAGGGAGACACACTGGATGGTCAGTACCAAACCATGCCTATGGTTTTCCAAGCCACCGGAAATGACTGGTAGGTGAGTCATGTGGCTGTGTCATTGTGTCTGTTTACAGGGACCAAAGCTACATTTGTGTTTAAGCTTGAAGATTCAGAGAAGAATCAATCTCAGGAAATAATCAGAGGCTCATCTCATTCCAAATCACCTACAAAAAGTAGAGCTCTAGATGGCATGCAAGGGGAGGGGAGGGCTTTTCATCTCTACTGCAGGCATCTGTCCCCCATATAGTGGGTGGTTTGAAAAGAGAGAGATGTTTGCCCATGAAAAAGTGAAAACAAAGAGGAGAATATGTCTTTCCATATGCCCAGAGAGAGGGATGGCAGGTGGCTCTAGGGCAGCCTTTGGAATTGTTGGTTAATGTGGTAGAAAGAATATATGACTTGTTTCAGAAAACCTGCACACAAGTTCCACTTCTCTTACTGAATGGCTTGGGTGAGATCTTGGATGAGTCTCCTACCTCAGGCCCCCCTGAGCCTCAGCTTTTCTCATCTATGAAATGGTGACAATAATTATAGGGTTTTAAGACAAAGAACTAAGACAGCTAATATTGATCTCTTGACTTGTAGTAAGTGTTCAGTATTCATCGTCTTTCCACTTTTTTCAGATATGGAATTGTAGAATTAGAGAGACACAGCAGCTCCCCAAGCTGTCCCACATCAATGGTGAACAACAGATATGCCTTGTCTATCCAAAAGTGGACGTCTAGTTTTCTAATTTAAAATCTAATGCATTTTTTGAAAATTCTTTTTTAACCTTCTCACTTACCAATGCCAGCTGACTATGGGGAGGCTAGTTGGGACTGAGGTTGAGGAGGGAAGCAGAAGTTATTCAGACCAAAGTAGGAGAAGACTTAGCAGGAGAGCTCACTGAAAAACACCTTAGTTCTGTGGAGAGGAGGTGTCATCCTTCCCAGCCAGAGGAGGCAGAACGTGGGATGGTCCAGCCCAACATCAATGCATGTGGGTGATCACTGTAGTCACCCTGCCTGGCTGACCCAATACCATGTCACTGTAATAACAATAACTGTAGTAATCACAACTCCCACTTACTGACTGCTGCTGCTTCTTTTTTTGTTTTGAAACAGAGTCTCACTTTGTCACCCTTGGTGGAGTGCAATGGCATCATAGCTCACAGCAACCTCAACCTCTTGAGTCCAAGCGATCCTTTTGCCTCAGTCTCCTGACTAGCTGGGACAGCAGGTACTTGCCACAAAGCCCAACTAACTTTTCCAATTTTTTTTTTTATTAAATCATAGTTATGTACATTAATGCAGTCTTGGGGTAAAATGTGCTGGGTTTATATACAATTTGAAATGTTTTCATCAAACTGATTAACATACCCTTCACAACATTTTATTAGTTATTATGTTAAGACATTTATATTCTACACCTAGTAAATTTCACATGTACCCTTGTAAGATGCACCATAGGTGTGGTCCCTCCAATTACTCTCTCTCCACCCACCCTTCCCCTCCCCTCCCCTCCCTCTCTCTTTTCCCCTTCTTCTTGGGCTGTAATTGGGTTACAGCTTTCATAAGAAAGCTATAAATTGGTTTCATAGTAAGACTGAGAATGCTGGATACTTTTTTTCCATTCTTGAGATACTTTGCTAAGAAGAATATATTCCCGCTCCATCCATGTAAACATGTAAGAAGTAAAGTCTCCATCTTTCTTTAAGGCTGCATAACATTCCATGGTGTACATATACCACAATTTATTGACCCATCTGGTGACCTGTAGAAGACTGAAACTAGACCCACACCTCTCACCATTATCTAAGATAGACTCTCACTGGATTAAAGATTTAAACTTTTTCAATGTTTTAGTAGAGACGGGGTCTCGCTCTTGCTCGGGTTGGTCTCAAACTCCTGAGCTCAAACAATCCACCCAGCTTGGCCTCCCAGAGTGCTAGGATTATAGGTGTGAACCCTGGTGGCCAGCCTACTGACTGCTTCTTGTGTACCTTGAGTCCAATGTACACAACAATCACATATACAAGAAAATTTCAAATTCCTCTCAGTGTGCAAATGCAGCAACTTGGCATACTGGTTCCTGGAAATCCCTGCACTGACTCTTGTCACAACAGAAAAAAACACTAGAGGTTTCTTATATGGGACAGGCTTCGTCTAAAGCAGGGGTGTCCAATCTGAAGTCCACAGGGCCATGTGCCTATTTTCTGAGGACTTTTTTGCTTATCTGTGGTGTTAGACGTCATGAAAAGTATACACAAACCTTTTTTTGCTAATCAGCTTTCATTAGTATATGTGTATTTAATGTGAGGCCCAAAGCAACTCTTATTCTTGCAATGAAAAAAAAAAAGAGACAAAAAAAGATTGGACACTCCTGGTAAAGTCTCAATAGCTCAGGCCTTATAGTCCATGTTTTTTCTGGATCTGATTTGACACTAAGATTCATTTATCCACCTCTACTTTGATTTTCACTAGGTATCCCTAGTACCCCTTTTGCCCTCTACTAAGGCAGATCAGAATACAATAATTTAAAAAATGGAACTTTCCTTAGGGGCTTTGATATAAGCTTTCTTTGTTAGCTAATGTGTTGAAATGTATACATCCAAGAGGCCCTGAGGGTAAACAAATGTTTCCATAGCTTCCAGATAAATAGTAAGGCCGGGATTATTATTGCTTAAGAAAATAGGCCCAGGTATTGCTGGTGGAGAAAGACCAACCCAAGACAAGAAGCCCAAAGGCTCCTTGCACCATCTGGCTGAAGCAAGGATGTGAAGAGGAGAAAGATCTGGGGAAATGTGATCAAGAAGGCAGAAGACAGCTGTTTGGCCTGGGAGAGGCAAGTGTGGGCTCTAAAGAAGTTACTGCATTTTGTTGTGTATCATGTACACTTTTTTTGCCCAGATATTTTTTGGGGGGAAATAAGGATCTGCATTATACACGGGTAGCACTAATTTCATATCTATATAAATGTTTTCAAGTCTTTTATTTATGCTTATGCGTTAAAAGGGTAAGTCTAAAAAGCAATAGTGATAGCCATGTGCGAGATAATACCTTGGAATAGGGTAATCAGTTTTGTTGAACTTACAATGAACTTGCAATGAGGTAATTTTTGGCCAGTAAAGAGTGACATATTTCTCTTCATTCACTTTAGGCAGGAGCTAGCAATTAGTTGATATTTTTACAGAACCTAAAACAAGTACTTAAATATAAACAAATAAAAATTTGGATTAAAAAATTAAAACAAAAAAGCCAGGCACAGTGGCTCATGCACTAGCACTCTAGAAGGCCAAGGAGGGAAGATTACTTGAGCTAGGAGTTTGAGACCAGCTTGAGCAAGAGCCAGACCCCGTCCCTACTAAAAATAGAAAAATTACCCAGATGTTATGGTAGGTGCCTATAGTCTCAGCTACTCAGGAAGCTGAGGCAGGAGGATCACTTGAACCTGAGAGTTTAAGGTTGCTGTGAGCTAGACAGAAGTCACAGCACTCTAGCCTGGACAATAGAGTGAGACTCTATCTCAGAAAAATAATAACAAAATAAAATAAAAATATTTTTTCCTGACAGTTTGAGCCAAAATTGTGGGTGTACATTATACACAGGAATGCATTGTACATGGCAAAATATGGCATTTAATGTCTTGGACTTAAGATGAGAAACCAAATACAAGTGAATTAAATATTCCAAAAATAGTGTGAGAAAGTGGGAGCATTAGAGATCATCCAAAGATCTGGAAGGGATGATGGGGAGTAAGGCAGAAAATGAACAAGGAAAGAGAGATAGACAGAGGGAGTGAGTCACAGAAAGTTAAGGAGACAGGTAGAAGCAACAATTGCTGAAGTGTAGATCTACCATTGGGTTAAAATGCTGCTGCTGCATGTTAGCATTCACCTCAGGGTGTGCTTCTTCAGACCAAACTGTCCTTAGTTGCTACTGCTATTTGAGATTGAGTTTATTTTTCCATGTACTTCTTGGAGTTTCTCTTGTGTGTAAGGAATTGACAAAGTTTTGAGACATTTACTTAGGAAACATGGAGGTCCTCTGACCCCACCAGAGAAAATAAACAAATGTAAAGTAGTACTTAGAGGGGGATAAAATAACTGTGACTTCATGATTTGACAGAATGAATCAATAGTATGACTTGTGAATATTCAGTGTGTTAATGGGCTTTACCCACATATGTACCTTACAAGAATAAATTAAGGTGATAAATTCCATATAAAAAATAAAAAATAAATGTTCCAAAAATATTTATTAAGCACCTATATTGAGTATGTTAGTATCTATTACTGCATAACAAATTATCCCAAAACTTAGGATCTTAAAATAATGAACATATATTCTCACACCATTTCTGAGGATCAGTCATCTGGGTGCTGCTTAGCTGGGTAGATGTGTCTCAGGGTCTCCCATGAGGTTACAGTCAAGCCATCAGTCAGGGCAACCATTATATGAAAGCCCAATTGGGGCTTTAAGATTCACTTTCAAGCTCATTGATGTGGCTATTGGCTGTAGGCCTCAGTTCCTTGTCAATAAGGCTGCTCATGGCACATCAGCTGGCTTCCTTCCCTCAGAGCAAGTAATCTCAGAGAGGAAGCATGAGAATGCCCAAGATGGAAACCTCAATATCTTCCATAGCCTAATTTTATTTATTTATTTTCCTCTTTTTTTTGCTTTATTTTTTAAATTTTTAAAATTTTTATTTAAAAATGAATATGAGGGTACAAATGTTTAAGTTGCATTGTTTTCAATTCTAAGGTAAAGTTCAAGCTGTAGTTGAGCCCTTTACACAGGGTTGTGCTGAACACCCTCATATTGTGCACATTATCTCTCCCCTCTCATCTCCCTTTCCTCTTCCCTCCCCTTGCTAGACTATATTTGTGTTTTATCATTCAAGTGGGTATGTAGTTGTTTATATATTGGTTTCATGTAGTATGTTGGATATTTTTTTTCCCATTCTTGAGATACTTTACTAAGAAGAATGTGTTTCAACTCCACCCAGGAAAACACAAAAGACGTAAAGTCTCCATTTTTTCTCAAGGCTGAATAGTACTCCATGGTACACATATGCCACAGCTGGTTAATCTAGTCATGGGTTGATGGGCATTTGGATTGCTTCCATGACTTCCCAACTGTGAACTGAGGTACATTCTGGTGCAATTGTCTTTATGGTAAAATGATTTTTTTCTTCTGGGTAGATACGTAGTAATGGAATTACAAGATCAAATGGAAGCTCGACTTTTAGTTCTTTAAGAATTCTCCATATTTATTTCCATAAAAGTTGTACTAGTTTATAATCCCACCAGCAGTGTAGAAGTGTTCCCTTTTCTCCACATCCATGCCAGCATCTGCAGATTTGGGTGTAATGTGGGCTAATCTCATTGGAGTTAGGTGATATCTGAGAGTGGTTTTATTTGTATTTCTCTGATTAGAGATGATGAGCCTTTTCTCATGTTGACCATTCACCTGTCATCTTGAGAGAGTTTCTGTTTAAGTCTCTTGTCCACTTTTAAATGGGGTCGGTTTTGCTTTTTTCTTGTTGATTGAGTTCTCTATGGATGCTAGTTATTAGCTCTGTGTCAGATTTGTAACATGCAAAAATCTTCTCCCATTCCAAAGGCTATCTGCTTGCTTTAGTTGTGGTGCTCTTAGCTGTGCAGAAGCTTTTTAGCTTGATCAAATCTCATTTATTTATTTTTGGTGTTGCTGCAATTGTCCAGAGTGGGTTGTCTTCTTCATAAAATCTTTTCCCACATAGCCTATTTTAGAAGTATCATACATTACTTTGGCACATAATCATGGTCCACAGACCAAACCTGGCACACTGCAGGAGCAGATGATATAAGGACATGAATGTGAGGAAGCAGGAATCACTGAGAGGCAATCTTAGAGGTTGGTGACTACAGGTGAGAGCAATGCCCTGAAACAGTGAAACAGATCGCAACCCTTCCAACTTAGACATTTTAAAATTCTAAGACTTTATTTAGCTGAACAAAGAAACTTTTCTATTATCCTTCATCCAACAAAACAAGAAAGGCAAACATTTTAGATGAAATTTAATAACAGTGTGATTATTTTTTTCATTTATCAAGTGCCCACTCTGTGTCAGGCAAGTTCAGACTTTACATCAATTGTCATTGAGTGCTAAGCTACTTGAGAGCAGTGACTTTTGTTTGCTGCTTCATAGTTCCAGTGCCTAGAAAAATACTGGCACGTAGAAGTTCTCAATAAATGTTTATTGACTGAATGATATAATTAAATCTTCAAAATAATCTTGCCAAGTAATTGTGATCTCTAGTTTGCAGGTGGGAAATTGTATTATACCAGTGGCCTGCTCAAAGTTAAAAGGTAGTAGGTGGCAAAGCCAGGCTTGGAATGCAGGTCTCTGTAGTTCCAAGGCCTATATTCTTATGCATTACACTCCACCATTTCCTTTGTCTCTATTGAGCATCCCAACTGATGAAAACATAAAAACAAAAGAGCCTGAGGTTATTTCAGAAGTTCAGGGCTTCATAAGTGCTTTGTAATAAGCTATTTCCAAGCTACTGCAGTTTGGGAAGTTGATTCCCTGTCACTAGATATCAAGGTAATCCAGAGTTTAAGATTGAATACTATTGGCCTAGAGTGAAAGAAAAGTCATTTATTCCTATATACACACATTCAGACTATTTACTGTGCATGAAACTCTTATGTGAACAGATAAAATTGTTAATATGCAATTGTTTCAAGTTTTCCCCAATCCTCTGCCTGCAAATGATTACTTTGATTCTGGGTACACAATTTCTTCCCAGATCCCATATTTTGGGAAGAGTTCTTCCATTGCCAGAAAGTCTTCCAAACTGTTAGGATCAGAATCAGAAAAGGTGGGGAAGGAGGAGAGAGAAAGACATACAATTTGAGGTTGGCAGAATAAATTTTAGGAAGGAAAAGGATTGTGAAAAGCAAAAGAGAGCAGCAATTGTGAGAGATGAAGATAGGGGAAGAAAAAATGTTTAAAGAATTGCTGTGAGAATATATCCTTAATGGATTTTCAGAAATATATAGTAACCAAAAAACTTCAGTTATTTGGAAGTCACTTTGTTTCTGGACAGTGTTCCTTAATGAAGAAAGTGTAAGAAACTGGACAACAGGTTACATGGTGTTGGAGAATTACACATTAAGAAAACTTCTGTAAGAAGAATTTCATAGGAAGCTAAGAAAACACTGCATTCGGAGATACTGAGGAAGTGGTGGGGTGGGGGGAACACAGGAAAGGTGAGAACATCCCTCTAACAAATAGTGTTTAATATTCTCCCCCAGAGATTATTAGTTCCCAATTAGATCCCAATTGTTAAGTTATCATGGTCTCAGGATACTTGGAAAGAAGTGCCTACAGGTTTAAGTAGTAATGGGAGAGCATCTGAGTTTTATACCAGTCCCAGTTCTAATGAAAGAAATTGAAGAAGATGCAAATAAATGGAAAGATATCTCATGATCATGGACTGAAAGAATTAATAATGTTAACATGTCCATACTTCCCAAAGCAATTTACAGATTCAATGCAATCCCTATCAAAATTCCAATGAGATTTTTCACAGAAATAGAAAAAAACAACTCTAAAATTCATATGGAACCACAAAAGGCCCTAAATAGCCAAAGACATCCTGTGCAAAAAGAACAAAGCTACTTTATTGTAAAATTCACTACAAAGCTATATTAATTAAAGCAGCATGGCATTTGCATAAAAATAGACATCAGTGGAACAAAACAGAGGGCACAGAAATAAATCCTCACAATTATACCCAACTGATTTTTGACAAAGATACCAAGAACACACAACAGGGGAAAAGACGGTTTCTTCAATAAACAGTACAGGGAAAACTGGATATCCACATGCAGAAAAATGAAATTAAACTTCTTCTCAACATTAAGTGCAAAAATCATCTCAAAATAGATCTAAATGTAAAAGATTTAAATGTAAATCTGAACTATAAAACTATCAGAAGAGAACATAGAGGAAAAGCTCCATGATGTTGCTTTGGCAATAATTTTGGGGGTATGACCCCAAAAGCACAGACAACAAAAGTAAAAATAGACAAATAGAATTATATAAAACTAAAAAGGTCTGCACAGCAAAGGAAACAATCACTAGACTTAAAAAAAAAAGCAACCTATAAAATGGGAGAAAATATTTGCAAACCATCCATTTGATAAGGGGTTAATATCCAAAATACATACGAAACACAATTCAACAGAATGAAAATAATATAAACCATTTTTAAATGGACAAAGGACTTAAATAGCCCTGTTTCAAAAGAAGATACATAAATAGCCAACAAGGTATATAAAAAGCTTTAAACATCACTAATCATCAGGGAAAGGTAAATTAAAACCTCAATGAGAAATCACTTCATAACTGTTAGAATGACTATAAGAAAAAAGATGAAAAGTAACAAGTGTTGACAAGGTTATAGAGAAAAGGGAACCCTTGTACATTGTTGATAATGAACAAGTGTAAGTTAGTATAACAATCCATAGCTTTGATCCCAAAAATTTATCTTCAGAAACATTTATTGACATGGACAAGTGGTGCATGCCTATAGTATCAACTACTGAAGAGGCTGAGGCAGAAGGATTGTTTGATTCTAAGAGTTTGAGGCTGTAGTGCACTATGATCAGGTATGTAAATAGCCATTGCACTCTAGCCTGGGCAAAATAGTGAGACTCAGTTTCAAAAAGAGGGGAGGAGAGGAGAGAAAGAGACAAGAGGAGAAGAGAGGGAAAAGGAGGAGGAGGAAAAAGAAAAATGCCAAAAGAAAAATGATTCTTGAGAAATACTCAGAAATACAAAGATAAAAAGAATGTTTATAGGGTAACTCTGATGCTAAAATCTTGTTATACAACCTATATATCCAATAAAGGAATAGTAATGAAAATATTAAAAATGTTTATTTAAGGAAATGAGACCATGGATAACTTTTTGTTCTTTTGATAGTTTAGAAATGTTCTACAACTAAATGTAAATTACTTTTAAAGTGAGGAAGGAAAAAAAAAGTTTTGTTTTCAAAGAGTTTCTTAGTCCTAGGAATGACAGGAGGGATTCTGTTTGGCTGTGAAGAAATATACCCAGATAGGACAGACTGCCAATCCCCAGACACAGTAGTTAGTTAGGTGGTGTAAAATTTTTAGTTTTGGAAGTTTGAGAGGAAAGTCTTCCATAACTGAGCCAATGTAATCAGAGAAAGCTAAGGAAATGTGTACCCAGAGAAAGAGGAAAGGATTGAGTGATCTTTGGGGGTCCTTCCTAAATAAGGCTAAATTTCTTCTTCCTGAAGAATTCCTTTTAGTATTTATTTTACCATCATTTCCGCTACAGGCATACTCTGCATAACCTTCTCTCACCAGCCACCTTCACAATTTCATTAACTAGTTCTCTTCATGTTGCAACCAAAAAAACCCAAAAACTATCTGAAATAAGAACTTATTGGGTCCTGCAAATAAAAAGTCTAGTAGGAGGCAGTGTTTCAGGTCCAGACCTAGCCCTGATGTTGTCAGGGAGCCAGCAGACGTTCTCTAAACTTTGTTGTGTTCTGTCTGCCTCAGCATGCTGATTTTCTCCTCAGGCTAACTTCTATCCTGAAACAAGAAGATAGCTGCAGTAGTTCTAGGAGTTCACGTCACACCACCTTCAGGAAAAGAGTTCCATGTCCCCACATTCCCAGCACCAAGTCCTGAGGTCACACAGATAGCCCTCATCAAGGACACGGATTGCTGTCATGTGCTCTGCATCTGGAGTTAAAACAAAAGTGCAATTCCTCAGAACTACATGGATCCCCAAGGGAGACTGAAAACTACTAGGGAGAGTGGAGAGAAGAATGTGTGCCCAGGATGAAGCAGCAGAAATTCATTGCCTTATGAAATCCAGCCAACCAAAGGGAAAATCAAAATGAAAAAGTCAAAATTGAATAACCAAAGGAAAAGAATTGCAGAAATCATTAACACACTCAAACCTAGATCTAAGACTAAAGATCTTTGCAATTTGGGTCTTGATTTTGTCAAAAAGAATGAAATTAGAGGGAGGGGCAAGATGGCTGACTGGAAGCAGCTTCCAATAAAGGCTCCTGTCCAAAAGGAAACATAACCTTCAGAAACTGCCCAATTGAGCTGAAGACTGAGAGTCCATCCGAGAGCGAGAGAGAGAGAGAGAGAGGGAGAGAGAGAGGTGATAGCCGCAGGTCACCTCTGAGGCAAGCTGCAATGTCCAGAAACCAAGCTTCAGGCAGAAAAATTGAACTAAAGTCTTCTGCCATTCTGAACTTCCAGGACACCCTTCCCCACTTACCTAACACGCCAGAAGCCTGACTTCTGCTGAAACTGAGGGAGAAGGACTTGAGCAGCACCCACTTTCCTTATCTGCTGGATCAGGTGGCCCGTCAGGTAAGAGACTAGGGGCTCCACCGAGCCCCTGCCAGCCCCCAGGCCAGGGATGCTGCAGGGACCCCCCCACATGGCTCCAATCTGTGCCCTACTGGGCCTCAGCCTGCTGCCTGCAACAGCCAGGAACTCCGCCTGGACTCCCGCCGGACCTTGGCCTACGCCACCAGCAGCCAGGAACTCCGCCGGCACTTCCGTGCACCCTGATTTACACCCCGCCAGGCCTTAGCCTGCCACCAGCAGTGGCCAGGAAGTCCACAGGGACTCTCCCGTGGTGCCAATCTGTGCCCTGCCAGGCCTCAGCCCGCCACCCACCGAGAACCCTGCCCATCCATGCCCCAGGCCTGCCACCCACAGCAGCCAGGAGCTCCACTCTGCCGGGACCCCCACAGCCCCTATTGGCACTCCGTTGGGCCTTGACCCACTGCCAGCAGCAGCCAGAAAGTCCACTGGGACTCCCTCCTGGGTCTTCTGTGCCCAGTCTGGCCTCGGGCTGCCACCCACCAGGACCCTCGCCTGGCTCTGATCCATGACCCAGGCCCGCCGCCCACAGTGGCCAGGAACTACACACCACCAGAACCCCTGCAGCAGCCCCAGTTGGCACCCCACTGGTCCTTGACCCGCTGCCAACAGCAGCCAGGAAATCCACTGGGACTCCCTCCCAGGACGATCTGTGCCCTGCCCAGCCTCGACCTCCCACCTGCCAGGACCCCCACATGGCTCTGATCCATGCCCTCTGGGACTCTGCCTGCTGCTTGCAGCAGCAAGGGACTCTGGCTCGCCAGCCTGGCCTGCTGTGCCCAGGGAACCCACAAGGACCCCCACTCCAGGCCTTCGCCTGCCACCCACACCAGCCAGGGGCTCTGCTGGCAACCTGCCAGGTCTCCACCTGCCTCCCTGGGCCAGGAACTCTGGGACCCACACAACCTGCTTCCTCCACTACCCTATCTGCCTCTGCACAAGCCCCACTCAGTCTGGCCAGAAACCTAGGAGGCTGCAAAACCCATGTCCTCCCTCTGGAGCCCTCCTCCCAGCCAGAGACTGCTGGAGGCATGGGCTCCCTTTGCAAAGGCCACGGGGTGTCCCATCCCATGCCCTGCTGCTTGATCTGGGCATGCAACACTCAGGAGCTGCTTCTGCAGCCAGAAATCCCTGGGTGGGGCAGTCCGAGAGGAGCTACACAGGGTCACTCCCTACAAAGATCCAGTAACAACAGAGTGATCCTGTTGGGGTCTGATCTGGACGAGACACCTCCCCAACTCTGAGGACAGTCATAGGCAACAGTGAAAAATAATCATGAGGCAGAATCAACAGAAAAACTCTGGCAATATGAATAATCAGAGTAGATCAAATCCCCCAAGGAACGACAACATAGATACAGCACAAGATCCCTTGCAAAAGCAAATGGCTGAGATGTCAGAAGTTGAATTCAGAGTCTGGATAGAAAATAAGATCAGTGCAATGGAGAAAAAGATGGAATTAGAATTTCGAGCAGTAATCCAAAAGATGACCCAAAAGATGTCTCAACAATTCAACGAATTCAAAGACAAAATGAGCAAAGATTTTGACGCATTGAGACAAGAAATTGCAGCCCTCAAACATCTGAGAAATACAGTAGAACCCCTCAGTAACAGAATGGAGCAAGCAGAAGAAAGGATTTCTGACATGGAAGACAAAGCTATCAAACGCTCCCAAACTTCCAAAGAAGAAGAGAAATGGAAGGCAAAAAGGGATCATTCTCTCAGACAGCTGTGGGATAACTCGAAGAAAACCAATATTCGCCTTATAGGGATACCAGAAAATGATTAAGTGGCGTCACAAGGCACAGAATCTCTTCTTCATGAGATTATGAATGAGAACTTTCCAGACATGCCAAGAGATTCTGAAATTCAGATAGCAGACAGTTTCAGAACCCCAGCACGACCTAACCCAAATAAGACATCCTCGAGGCACATCATAATTAAGTTCACGAAAGTTAATATGAAGGAGAAAATTCTGAAAGCAGCCAGATGTAAGAAATCCATTACCTACAAGGGGAAGAATATTAGAATAACTGCAGATCTCTCTGATCAAACCTTTCAAGCTAGATGAGAATGGTCATCGACTTTCAATCTCCTAAAACAAAAGAACTTTCAACCCAGGATCTTGTATCTAGCTAAACTGAGTTTCATTTATGATGGAGAAATTAAATACTTCAATGACACCCACATGTTGAAGAAATTTGCTATAACTAAACCAGCTCTCCAGGATATTCTCAGACTTATCCTCCACAATGACCAGCGCAAACCTCCACCACAAAAGTAAACTCCCATCCAGAAACTATCAAATTTCCTCTTCCACAGTGATGAAAGGATTAAAAATGTCCACTGGACTTTCTAAAGATTTATCATTACTTTCTTTCTTTCTTTTTTTTTTTTTTTGATTTATCATTACTTTCAATTAATGTGAATGGTTCAAACTGTCCTCTGAAGAGGCATAGGTTGGCTGACTGGATACAAAAACTCAGTCCAGATAGCTGTTGCATACAAGAATCTCATCTTACCTTAAAAGATAAATTTAAACTCAGGGTGAAGGGATGGTCATCTATATTCCAGGCAAATGGAAAACAGAAAAAAGCAGGTGTTGCAATCTTATTTGCAGATACAATAGGGTTTAAACCAACCAAAGTAAAGAAGGATAAGCATGGACATTTCATATTTGTTAAAGGTACCACTCAATATGATGAGATTCCAATTATTAATATTTATGCACCCAACCAGAATTCGCCTCAATTTATAAGAAAAACTCTAATAGACATGAGTAACTTGATTTCCTCCAGCTCCATAGTAGTTGGAGATTTTAATACTCCTTTAGCAGTGTTGGATAGATCCTCCAA
>CAUYRH010037651.1:0-56431 GCA_963574655.1 Perodicticus potto | reverse complement strand
ATTTTTCTAGCTGTTTCCTAAATAATAACTTCAAACTTTCTTTTGGCTCACAAGTGTAGGTGGTCTGTGGTTGGCTGTCTTCATTGCCTGCCTCCGTAGAAGATGGAGGGTTCCAGGACTTTACTCGTGAATGATGTATGCATGAATCGACTCCTATAACGTTAACAGTAGAAGAAGACAAGATAACAGGAAAAGGGACTTCCCAAGTTGGGGTCAGGGAGGGTGAATTACAGGGAGGAGTTTTGATCATGAGTAGATCTCCAGGAGGGAAAAGTTCCTGTTTTAGTTAGTATGTCCCTCCCCAAACGGGGAGCAGGACTTTCAGGGATGATTAGGGAGGCATGTGAGAACAGCAAGTCATCCCAATTGCAGCTTAGAGGCTGGGAGAAAAATTTGGTAACCGGCTGTCCAGACACCCCCTGTATAGTTATGGATTTGGGAGATAAAAGACCAGGATTAGAGAGAACTGGCTGCTCAATTTTATGTAACCGTAAAACTGCTGGAAAAATTAAATTCTATTAAAAAATTTATCAAATAGTTAATATAACAGCCTTAAAAGTGAAATTCTGTTCAATATAGTTTATTTTCTAGTAAATCATTTTAAGGAAGCTCATAAAATGTGCTTCAAGTATTCCAGAAACTTAAGAGTTGATCAAAATGTATTTGATAGTGATAATACATTCCTATTCCATCACTGGATTGATTTTTTTTATCTTAGTATTTCCTGATAGTGAGGTGTCCCTTGACTTTATGTTTAGAAGAGCAACTTGATCATTTTTACGCAAAAAATTGCAATGTAGGTCCAATTGTTCTTTGAGATGAAGGATTCTTCTTTTTGGTGAGTGACTTGGTCACTAACACTAGTTTTTATCTCTTTGACATTTTACGCTGCATTATGGTTTGCTTATGTTAGTTAATTATTTCACTTTTGTTGGTATTCAAAACTGAAAGAGAAAGGAAACAAATGCATGGATTCAAGAAGAGCAAAGAAACTATTTAATTAAAACTACTCAATCCTTGGAAATATACTTTTACCTAATACTCTCATACTATACACACCTCAGTAAGTGTTAGCTCCAATTGACTCCCAAACAATGTAACAGAGTTACATTGTAAAATTAAACAACTGAAACAGAAATAACAAATTCTTAAATAGAAAAATATAAGCAACTGGTACAGACTTTAGAGGTTTACAGAACAAATAGAACAAAACAACTCTTTTATAGGTGACAAAGTCAATGAAAAATGAAAGAACATACTTATTTTGATTATAAATAAAATAGAATTTCTTGCTGAAATAGATATGAAAAAATTCTTGAAACCTACATAGTCATCATACATGTATAAGCCTGTGTGACCATGTGACATTTCCTAACTGCGAGTCATTTAGCTCCATAGAATAAAAGCAGCCATTAGTGAAAAAATTTCCATTCCAAATTTCCATTGATAATGCACAATTCAGCTAAAAGTAAAATTTAGAATGTATGATTTTGGCTAATGAACATGTATCTTTTAGAACCAGTTCAGTTTAATCAAAACAGAAGAATAGCAACTTTCATTAGACCTTCTAATTTCTTCATCTAGAGAGACTTTAAAAAGCTATCCTATTGGGGAAATGCTTTATTACTTTCTGGTACCTTAGTTAATGAGTTAAATTAATTTTTAAAGCAAATTAATCTTAAGTTTGTCTGAGAACCAGGATTTTAAGTGTGCCTGAGTCTATATAACTATCCTTTGGTTTCTTGGAAGTTTCATCACTCTGCTCTCTGCTATGACTTCAACTTTTGTACATTTCACATCTAAGTGAAATCAGGGGGTAGTTCCCCTTTGGGGCCTAGCTTGTTTCACTTAGTATAATGTCTTCCAGGTCAATTAATAATAATGTGTTTATATTTTAAAATCACTTAAGATTAGATTTTAAATATTCTCATCACAAAACTTGATAAGTATGTGAGATAATATATGTTATTTATTTTGATTTAATCATTTCATAATGTAAATATGTATCAAAACACATTTGCGCCCCATAAATATGTGTAATTATTGCTTGTCAAGTACAATTAAATTAAATTAAAACATTTCTCCAGCTGAGCCGCAAGGGGGCACATGATCATGGCCGCAGACTCAGTCTTAAGTCACCCTAGCTTTGCCCTCAGACTTGAAAAAGCCTCCAATGATTCCAGCCCACAGATGTTAAATCACCTTACCTAGTCCTTGATTCCTCTGATTTCCAGACATGATGGAGAGAAAAGTCCCATCACTGCTTGGTCAATTCTCTGAAATAACAACATCAGTGACAATAACAAAATGTTAGTTTTAAAGCACTACATGTTAGAAAAAACCCTTGTTTTACACTTAGTGAAAGTAGATTTCTTTTTCTAACTCTAGATCATTAAATTCTTTAAAATACAGTCTCTATTTTGATTAGTTTGTTGAGACTAATAAGGCCAGCTAAATTTCATGTAAAGGAACAGATGAATACTATCTCTATCCCCCCCAAAATAAGAATAAAAATAGTACTTAAATGTGCTTTTGGGGGAATACAACACAAACAAAAACCTTCAGCTCAGAAAAATTTTTATATTAGAATCTAAGTTCACATAAATTCATGTAAGTCCTAAAATCAAACTAATTTGATAATTGGGGGTTAAAACCGTTACATATCTTTTCCTTTATGTTATCAGACTGTATGTAGCTACTTTTTTGAAAAAAAATTCATTTATTTATTTAATATGTATATAAATGTACATATATATACACCTATATATATATTTTTTGACACGGTGCCTCAAGTTGTCATCCTGGGTAGAGTGCTGTGGCATCACAGCTCACAGCAACCTCCAACTCCTGGGCTCAAGTGATTCTCCTACCTCTGCCTCCCAAGTAGCTGGGATTACAGGCACCTGCCACAACACCTGGCTATTGTTTGGTTGCAGCCATGATTATTGTTTGGTCGGCCAGGGCTGGATTCGAACCCGCCAGCTCAGGTGTCTGTGGCTGGTGCTTTAGCCGCTTGAGCCACAGGCCCTGAGCCTACTTGGCTACTTTTTAACAAAGATTTATATTTGTCTTTTCATGAAAAGGCTGATTAATATGACCATCCTAAACTTCTCCTACTTGTTTATAGATCAAATAAGCTAATGTAATGTTATGTATTTCTTAAAATTATATCACTATGTAAAATATATTAATTTATATTGAATTGTTATTTTGGAAAAATTTTATGCTGGCAATAATTACAAACTAATGGTTTTCAGCTTAAATATAACTTCCAAGATCCTTAATTGACTTAAAGACATTAACTATTGTTTTTAAGATTAATATTTTAAAATTTAATCATGTCTTCCTACATTTAAGCACATTTCTATCCTAATTATAAAATATATTATTTCTTATTTAATGGTATGTATTAATATAAATTTAATAAAACATTTTTAACATTTAAGTATTTGCTTAACCTCAGATTTTTATAGAAAAAAGCACTTTTAAGTTTAATAAATTCGTTTGATTTAAAAACAACATTTTAGATTTTGAAAATACTCTACACTGGATCATTCCAAAATTATATGTGGTTAATATGAAGAAAAGCAATGTTATACATTTCATCTAAATCAGATCAGAGGTTAAATAAACTTATTTCAAAGTTTACTTTAAAAAATTAGTTCCTATACTTATCTAAAATAATGAAAATAAAATAAGAATATTATCTGATAACGACATTAAATATTGCATCCATAATTTTTTCTTATGTGTCAACTATTATTTATTTGCTAAGTGTAATTAAGCTAATTGAATACCCATGCTATGTGGAGAGATTAATTAAAAGCAATATCAATATGTGAACAAACGCACGTGTATGGGTACATTTATATTTAAGAAATGTAGACTGTGATTTAACTTCTTCATATATGTCTTACAATTTTCATTTTATATTATTCTTATTCTAATCTGGTATTCTTGGCAATGTACCTAGGAGTGTTTCTATCTACTGTCAAAATAAATTTAAGATCCATTCTGCTCTAATTGGCCCATGAATACAGTGATTCATTTTTATTTACTTTAAATTTCTCTTTAACGAATTGTGTGAAGAGTCAGGTATGTATTACCAAAAATAAAGGGGTAGGACACTTTGACATTACCACCATGCTTTGAAAATTATATATTAGTTAATCTGTGAAGATTAATTTTAGATGTGAACTTGAGTAGGCTAAAAAAATGCCTAGATACTTGACAAAGCATTACTTTTAGGTATGTTTTTGAGTCAGCTTCCGGAGGTGATTATCATGTGAGTCTGAGTGGACTTAGAAGGGAAGATCCACTCACAACGTGGGCTGGCACCATCCAGTCCACTGGGGGCCCAAAGAGAACAAAAACAGAGAAAAGCCAAATGCTTGAGTCTATCTGCTGCAAATGGGATCCATTCTTCTCCTGTCCACAGACAACAAATCCAGGCTTCCTGGCCTTTGGACTTCAGAACATATGGTGGAGGCGCCCTGTGTTGTGAGGACTTAGGTCTCAGATTGAGAGTGATACCATTCCCTTCCCTGGTTATGAGGTTTTCAGATTGAGACTGAATTATACTACCAGCTCCCAGGGTCTCCAGCTTGCAAATGGCCTATAGTAGGACTTCTAAGCTTCCATTATTGTGTGAGACAATTTTTCCAATAAATCTCCTCTCACATATCTGCAAGCATGTATGTATATATTATTCTGTCTCTCTGGAGAATCCCAGTTAATACAACATCTATTATTCATTCATTCATTCATTCATTCATTTAGCAAATGCTTATTGAACATCTAAAATATTATGGGTACTGTTAAAAGGATTAGAGATTAAGAAGGGAACAAAAGAGATAAAAACTCTGCACTCTTTGATTTTATATTCTATCATATTCATCTTTTGTATGAGCTACTACAAAAGATAGCCCTACTTAGGCTGGGTAAAAGTCATTACAACCATGCAAAATTAATATAATTTAAGACTATTTTAAATTAAGATCGTGTCAAATAACCTGCAAGCTTTCTTGAAGGTCTAATCTTAAATACATTATATAAGAACATGTATCTTTTCCCTTAAATATTTTCATGAGGTCAATAACAATTTTTTTCAAATGCCAAGGCAGCCAATTATTTAGTCTTTATTAAAAAGGTATATAGTATTTTATAAATTTGCTTCATTATTCTGTTATCTTTTCAAATTCTTTCAGTTAATTGTTGTTTAAAAACTCACACTTTAATGATTACTTTGATGGCATAATACATTGGAAGGATTGCTTCATTTCTACACAATACCAAAAGAGATATTTGTAAAGAACTGGATATTAAATACAGAATAGCTGTGGTCTTAATGAACCAGGAAAGTGACAGCTTGAAAAACAAAAATGGTATAAATTTATTGCTTGGGAATCATTGATGTAAACCAAAATAAAAATAAAAACACAATTTATCATTGGCATCAGAATACCAGATTTTAATCCTATAACAATAGTAATAGTTGCATTATTATGGTGCAATCACTTAGTCTATAAAATTTCGCTTTACTTATCAGAAAAAAGTGGACAATAGCACTTACTTCAAAATGCCATTGTAAGAATCAGACAGAATAATGTAGATTGAACATGTGGACCAGAGCGTGAAGAGCAATAGATGCTTTAGAAATGATGTAAACTACATAACAAAGTTTTATTTTATAATTATAATACATCAGGTTGTTATGTTTAATAATTAAAATTTCATTGACTGGCAAGCAGGCCAACTTCTTGCCCAGAGAAAGGTCAAGGAGAAACATGATATTTTTAATAAAATATCTGTTGATATGAGAAAGAAGAGCATAATTCAGACTCAAAAAGTATAATTTTATTATCCTAATATTTACTTTTTGTTTGAAAGTGTTGATAAATTTGAATATCAATGACCTTCTGCAATTAGAAATGGAAAAGGTGCCATTACACGAAATCATCTAATAAAAATCAGAATGCATTTTTCAGCTAGTTTATTTAGGTGATTCTGGAATTTATCATTTTGTGAAAGTCTGGTTCATGAAATGACAGCTTTTTCTGTCCCCTCTGTCTATGTCTCTCTTTTTTTTTTTTTAGTTTTTGGCCAAGGCTGGGTTTGAACTCGCCACCTCTGGCATATGGGGCTGGCACCCTACTCCTTTGAGCCACAGACACCGCCCCCCTCTGTCTATGTCAAAACTAATTTATAAATACGTAGGCATATGAGTCCACTTCATCAAGCTAAAGTCTCATTTACTCTCATAAGTGATTTTGTGCTTCAGTTTGGACATTACCTTTTTAATGTTCTTATAGAATATCAAGATTGAGTTGTCATTTGACATAGTTTTTCAATGAATTTTTGATATAAATTATTGCTTAACAAATATATGCATCTTAGGAATTTGTTAGGTGAACGTGATCTGGGTTACTTTATCAGTCCAATTTTCAAGCTAAAAATTAACTGTAAAAGTTTGGTAATTCTACAGTGTACTCTCAAGATATTTGAAAATAGAATACAGCTCTCCACATTTTCTTGATAAATTCAGCTTTCACAATACTTTCACATTTGACAAAGTTTTCATTCCTTGTATAGAACACAAGAATCAATACACTTAATAAAACTTTATTATAATGCAATGTTTTTTGATTAAATCATTAAAGTCCATTTGCATATGATATTATGAGTTTAAGTGTGATTGAAACTATGTGGACACTTCAGCAGTCTGAATGAATGAGACAATTAAAGAACATTTTCATGGAGAGTGAGAGAACATCTGATAGAAGGGTGAAATTTAGTCTACCACTAGCTTTTCAGTTATTTGTGGAACAGTCTCTGTCAAAGATAGACAATTCCATGTGAAAACTAATCTTACTTGAGATAAGAAACAGGCATGAGTGAACTAAAGTGAAAAAGTGAATGAATGAAATTACTGCATAATTTAATTAATTAAAAAGATAAAAGCAGGCCCCAACAACTTGAGTAGGAGTGGTAAAGCCACCTGCGCACAACAGGAGGTGAGGATTCACATCGCACTGGAAAATAAGAAAATAGAAAATATGAACGATATTACTACCTAGTGTACTCATTTTTCAGAAAGTATCTCAGCTTTTTTAAGGCTTTGAGGATATGAAATTATGGAACCTGAAAGTATAAATTTTACTCCTTTTAGAAAATTTTGTCTTCATATTTTTCTGAATATTTTAGGCAAGTACTTCAAAAGAAATATTAAGCAATAATAGTAAAAGTGGATTGGTGATACCACTATGAATGAATGTTGTGCCTCTCTCCATTTAATTAAGCCTTCTTTCAAAAATGCTTTATATTTTTTGCACAATGATACAATTATACATCTATGTTTATGGCTTGTCTCCAAGTGTCTTATACTTAATGTATTTACTATTAAGATATAATTTTCATTTAATTTAAAGTATTTCTTGCTGGTTTGTAGAAATCAGTAAGGATGATGCTATTATTAAGACCATATTTTCTAATTTATTCATTTTCTCTACATAATAAGCCTCGTTGGGAAAGAAATATGTGTAGTAGAGATTGTTGATGCCCTTCAAAATTTATATGCTTTCCTTCTTTCTGGCCATACAGCTAAGTTTTACTTCAATGTCAACATTAAAATGAAGAATGTGAACAGAATGTGTTTGTACCACTTCCAAGCTTCCAATAGGGAGCTTTGTTAACTTTGATTCATGAGTCTAAATTAGTCTGATCATGGTACATTTTTTAATGCATATACATATGTTATTTTAATTAACATCCATATTTTAAGTTTTAAATTAGTATTTGAAAATATGACTTTTTTCTCTATTTATGCAGATTTATAGGAAAAAAGTAATTTTGTAAGAAAATTTTGAAAAATTTAATTTCTTCTCTTATCTGAAATACTTAAATATCTGTAATCCTAGCGCTCTGGGAGGCGTAAGCAGGTAGATTGCTTGAGTTCACGAGTTTGAGACCAGAGTGAGCAAGAGCCAGACCCAATCTCTAAAAAATTAGGTGGATATTGTGGAGGGTGCCTGTAATCCCACCTACTCACTACTAAGGAGGCCGAGGTAAGAGGATTGCTTGAGCCCAAGAGTTTCAGTGACTGAACTATGCTGTGCATAGTTCACTAGTGCTGTGAACTATGACACCACGGCACTCTACCGAGTGTGACAAAGTGAGACTCTGTCTTAAAAAAAAAAAAGAAGGGCAGTGCCTGTGGCTCAAAGGAGTAGGGCGCTGGCCCCATATACTGGAGGTGGTGGGTTCAAACCTGGCCCCAGCCAAAAAATGCAAAAAAAAGAAAAAAGAAAAGAGAAAGAGAAATATTTAAATATCATTGGTCTCAATGGTTTTTGGCTAGTCACCAAAATTTCTGAGGAATATTTCTTTGAAAAATTTGAACAGCTATGTGAAGTTATTGTATATTTAGTTTGGACTTTACTGTTATTTCTCTAATTTCATTTTTTTCTCTCTCCTTTCTTTTTCTAGTGTTTCTTGTGTTGGTTACATAATGCTTCTCCTTATACTATTTGCTATTTTCTTCCCGAAAACTCTTTGTTTTATCCAATGGTCTTTTTTTTTTTTTTTTTTTTTTTGAGACAGAGTTTCACTCTGTATCCCTAGTTAGAGTGCACTGGTGTCACCATTGCTCACAGCAACTCCTGGGCTCAAGCAATCCTCCTGCTTCAGACTCTCAAGTAGCTGGGATGACAGGTGTGTGTCGTGATGTCAGGCTAATTTTTCAATTTTTAGTAGAGATGAGTTTTCACTCTTTGCTCAGGCTGGTTTTGAACTCCTCAGCTTAAACAACTTCCTGCCTCAGCTTCCCAGAGTGCACGGGCATGAACCCCTGTGCCTAGTCTTTCTCCATTAGTATTCAATTTATCTCTTCTCAAATTGAGAAGAATGAGTTTAAAGAATGAGGTTTAAGAAAGTAGTTAAAGACAGGTGAATAAAGAACAGTACGTAGAGAAAAAGAATGTAGAAAAGGGAGGCAAGTATGAAACAATAATGTGTCAAGAGAATTAAAAGAACTTTTCTTTTCTAGAGCAGAAAATGATAAATTGGATTAAGGGAACAGAAACTATGTGTAAAAGGTCAGAAATGGTTCAGAGATTTAGAAGTTAATTGTCTCCTGCACAATATGAAGTAGATAAACCCAGCATCTTCTTCATCACAACAATTTCATTATTACTGCTCTGCAAAACAAGGGTACATTCGGTTACCCAGAATAATTTCTGTAAGGTTAGGAAGCAGATCTTGTTCCTTAGCTTGAAGAACAAATGGAGGAGGATGCATATACCTCAGCCCAGGCTCACCATGAACAGACCTGAATCCACAAAAAAGCATCAGTTGCCAGAGTCTGTATCATTAAAGGCAGAGAGCAAGGGTGGAATATCTCATCAAAGGCTCTCATTCCATGGAGCCAAGGGGAAATGAGCTGACGCAGCAGACAGGACACAGATTTCAGGGGTCAAACGCCAGTGATGCAGAGTATGGGTGGCAGAATTGGGGTCCAAATCTAAGGACAGTAATCCAAAGTCATCAAAAGGATAATATGAAATATGCAAAATAGCCTTTTTTAGACTTCACTCTCATTTTATTTAAAAAAAATTCAGCTTTAATTTGTGCAATTATTTTTCATGAAATATTTTATTTTATTGTTTTAATAAAACCTTGCTCCTGCAAGAAGTTTTGTGTGTGTTGATTGTGTCTGTTTGTTGTGTGTGTTTGTTTGTTTGTTTCTTTCCTTTTTTTTTTTTTTTTAGATGGGGGTCTCACTTTGTTGCTCAGGCTGGTCTCAAACCCAAGTTGGTCCTCCTGCCTCATGCTCCTGAGTAGCTGATATCACAGGTTTGAGCTAACTTGCCTGGAAATAACACTTTAAATACACATTTTAAGTGTTAGTTTCTGGCTTTTTATTCATCTAACATGAGAAAAAATTTAAAAAAAAAATTAAAATATAATAATTATAATTTAAAGTATTGAGGAAGAAATAAGTATTTGCAGCCTAATTTCACATTATCTTTCCAAAACATTCTATTGTCTTTGGTGAGGGATACAGAAAAAGAGACAGAAAGGGAGAAAAATATTTGTTGACTTAAGTCAAGGTATCAAGTATTAATAGAAAGTTGGTATGTGAATGAGTCTTACATGAAGAGTCAAACTAGAGTTGTTGACTTTCCTCAGCACATAATTAATAATTCAACTTCTAAGCCTTGGTGACAGTGGCATAAAAGGATACTTTGGAGGTAAAACCAAAAAGACAAAAGACTTAAAGAAAAAAGCAATTAAAAGTAAAAAAAGGAGAATGCACTACATCTGACAAGCCAAATTTAAATATGATTCAAGAGGATAGGGTAAAAAATTGCCTTTGTGGACCCTTGTTTGATATGGGACCAAGAGATTTTTGTTTAAATATAAGTTCAACAGTACAATTTTTAGCAAAGCTTTTGCAATCATTTGCCATCTATAATTTTCAGTGTTGGTTTATTTCAACTTGTTAAACAAGCCAAATCAATCTACTAATCAATACAAATATACAACATTTCATGAATTCTTAGATATTTTTCTAGCATTTTATCATTGACTTGTCCACATATAAAGCTAAATAATTTTCAAAATATTTGACCTGCTATAATTTTGTTTATAAAAGAATATTAAATTAATAGGTAAGTAGAGGGTAAGAAGAGATTCTCATGTCTATCAAATGTGAATATCAAATAAATGTGTCAGACATTACTAGGTACATTAAAGACATTATGTCATTAGCATTCATCAAAAATCTATAGGTTACCAGGAGTCAGGTATAAAAAAGAAAAAGAAAAAAATCAAAACCACACATTAATAAAAACAAAAACAAATGCCTTTACAGAGTAAGATCAAGCAATTTCCTAAAGTTAAGGAGCTACTGAATAATGAAGTCAATTTCAAAGTTAACAACTCTGTGTTCTTTCCCTATGGCATGTTGCCACTTCATAACCTTAAACCATTATCTTACTAGAAGATGGTCTTTAATTTTAACAAAATATTACAGTCAAATATCTATTTTCTGTCTTAACAGAAAAATTGTAAGTTCTTACATTTTATCAAATGTAGAATCAATTTCACACACAAATAAAACCAAAGTATTTTCAACATTAACAAGCTATTTTTGAATGGATCATATATAAGGTAGGTTAATGTTCCACAAAAACAGAAAATCAGACATTTGTCATCTACAATGACCTCTTTTCTAATCTTTCTATTTCCACTGAAGAATTTTCTGACAAAGGTAAAATGATACTTTAAAAGAATGAAATATAGTGAGATCTTAGTACATATGTTTTATTAATTTGCCATATTACAGTCATTTGATAATGTTTTAACTGGAAACTAAAACTAAATTATAGCAGTTAGCAGGAAGAAAACCAATGAAGTAGGAAAAATAGGAGGAATTTTAATCATGGCAAATTCATCTTCATTAAAGAAAGGTACAATACTTCTTTAAAAGAACTCTTCAATTTTTTTTACTCCTATAAGCTTTTAAAAGAACATCTAAGGTCATATAAAATTTTAGGATAAATTATTATATTATTTTCCTAATATAAATTATTTTACTCTCCTCCAAACATACATTTTTTAATGCATGATTTTTGTTTTAACGTTTTCCCTTCCATCTTTTCCTTTACGGTTTTTTCCTCTGTACGTCTAGCTAAATTGTCTGCACTGGTTTTCAATCTGTTAAGTAAAATGATGTGATGCTACGGTATTGATGTCAGTTCATGAGAATGATGCTCTCACTTCCTTTAAGGATTTGTTTTGAATTGATAATATGTAATGTTTTATTTTTATTTCATTTTTTGATTTGTGTTTAGTTTTAGTTGACTTGAAATCTCAAAAATTAGAAAAAATTTTGAGAAGGTAAAAAACAACTAAATAATAAACAAACAAACGAACAAACCCACCATCCCACACAAATCCTCCATATCAACATGAACTACCCCAGTGGTGCATGAAGTTTTAGCATTTCGAAATTTGGACATGTAAATAGTAAATGGTGACACCAGCAAATAAGTAAATGAACATTTGTTAGCATGTATTTGAATATTTCAGAAAACAGTACACAGTTGTAAAATAATTGTATATTAAATCAGTATACACCCAAAGGAACTGAAAGCAGGTACTTGGACAGATATTTATAGAACTATGTTCATAGCACCCTTATTCATAATAGCCAAACTGTGCATGTGGAAGTGCCTATTGACTGATCAATGGTAAACAAAATATGGAATATACATACAATGAAATATTATTCATGTTTTAAAAGGAAGGAAAGTCTGACGTGTTACAACTTGTAAAAGCCCTCAAGACATTATAATAGCTGAAATGAACTAGTCACAAAAAATATTGTATGATTTCACTCATATGAGGCATCTACAGTGGTTTAATTCACAACGACAGAAAATACAATGATAATTTCTAGGGTCCAGTGAGGAATTGGAAGTTATTGTTTAATGAATATAGAGTTTTACAGCACTGAGGAAGATGAAAGTGTTCGGAAGGTACATGGTGGTGACGGCTGCACAACGGCGTGAATGTACTCAATGCTACACAAATGTACACTTACAAGTGTCAGAGATGGTAATTTTATGTTCTGTATTTTTAGCCACAATTTTCAAAAACTGAATAGAATATCAGAAAATAATCACATATAAATCAATATCAAAATAAGGAATACATGTAAAAATATATTGTACAGGGAAATTCCAATTTCTGAGATCTGATAGGGCTGAGAGCACAAGGGAAGGATTTGATATTCGGTGAAGAGCTGGGATCCTAGTTTCAAGAAAGCACGTACATAATGTGGTGACTGTGTCAGTCAAAGAAAGGCTGATTGAACAGCTGTCCATTGCTGTCGTACGTTCTCAGTTCATGTTCACATCCAGTTCCAACCTTCATCCCTGCTCTTCTCTGTATGCAGGTGGTCCAGCCTTCAAACCACACATCCCCAGGTGAAATGTAAGTCAGATCTGTGGTTAATGACATCAGACCCATGTTGAGTCCCTAAATTTGATACAGTAGTTACATAAAACGTCAAATACAAGCTGAAACTGGGGAAAAGTATATTAGAGTTATTTATATATTTTCTGCGACTTTTCAGTGAGTATACAATCAATTGAATATTCAAAAATAAACATAAAATAGTGTAAAAAAGTATCCTGTTCTGTTTTTCCTTTCTCTTTCACAGCATTTACATATCTGCATTTCACACCACTCCTCTAATTGCCACACATTTCTAAGAAATGATAGTTTTTAATTTCTATAACATCTTATAATATTTAGACGTCCTTATGGAATTATCTTGTTTGAAGTTCACAACATCTCTAGAATTAGGAAGAAAAGGTTTACTCATATAGTATTTTATAGATTATAAAATTATACGAGGTTGAACAATTACGTTCACAAACTAATTCACCCTGGAGAAAGGGCTGCATACCTCATTGCTGAATGTCACTATAGTCACCTTTCAAGTCTCCCCTGGCCATCTGGTGACCATAGTGATCATCAGCAATGAGACAGGCAGCACTTCTTGGAGAATGAATTCATGAGCTTAATCGTCAGGCCTTATACTTCACACATTCTTTAACCAAGATACCACGCAGGGGTAGTCCCGTATACCTTATCTCGTAACATTATATATCTTTTTATCTTAAGCCAATATTTTAACTAGTTATTGTCAAAATAAAATAAAACAAACTCCTTTATGTGAGGAGCAAGAGAGGGCCTGAGAGACAGAACAAGATAGAGGGACCAAACAGATGGGGTAAAAGGCAAGTGGGAGAAAACATTAAGTTAGATAGATGTGGATAAGGCTATTCCATGACGTTTTAGTTTTTCAACTATTTATAAGTTTGAAATTATTTCCTAGCAAAAAGTTAGAAAGTAAGCTCTGAAACAAAGGAGGCTTTTGTTGTTTAAGTATTTCAAAATGCATTTCTAAATGATCTAATATTAAAACAAGATTTTTTGGACACCATTCCAACTTCTTGGTAATGAAATTCAAAGTGAAAAATATACATTCAACTGAAATTCAATTTTTCTTTCACGCGGCATAAATGTTTTATAAATTATAATTTAGAATATTTTGTAGTTTCATAAATTGAAAATGATAATTTTATTCTAATAAAGAATGCATTAAATGCTATCATATAAATATCTGTTTAAGTTTATGACTCCCTCATTTTGAAAATATGTCAGTTGATATTTCTGAATCCCTAAAAATTAAAAAGTTAAAAATACAAAGTGATCATAAAATGTTTTTAAATAATTATGAAAAATGTTTCTAATGAGATTTTAAAACTTTCAGAAACAATCTGTAAACATATTGTTAAAATTTGCTGTATGTTGACAATCTAAAAGTCCAAGACTAATAGTTAAAGTTAAACATATTATTACGTTTGTTATAAATTACTTATTTGAAAAAAAAATCACTAAAATATTGTTTTCCAAAATATTGTCTTTCTCAATACACATAAGTATGAGAAAATGTTATACATATGTATATACATATAAATATGAATTATATATTAAATACATGTTATATTAAATATATTATACATAAATATATAATATATTAAATATATGTCCATACATAAATTTTCCATTAATATTATAGATGACATATATATATACATATATACATATACATATATATGGATTAATGGTATAACTATAGATAATCTAGAAGAAAGAGAGTTACAAAGAGTTAAAAATCAGACACATTTTCTGTTTCTATATCAGTATTCTCCATGCATATGATATATGCAATATTAATAATGACAGAACAAGGAGTTATAAATATCCAATAAGTGCACACAGGATATTTTATCTTAATTATCATCAAAAAAATCACTTAGCAGGCCATAATTGCAGTGTTAAAAATAAAAAAAATTGAACTAAAATATATACAAAATTTTATCAGAAACAAGATTTTACAATGTCATAATTTTATTTCTGCAAATAAAATGGATCACCAGGCATTTTTGAGTTCTAAATGAAATGTGTACATTCTATACAATGAATATTGAAACATATTTAAAATACTACTGCATTTTTAAAGAAATTTATATAAAGTACACAAATTATAAAGGCAAATCGTGGTCACAAAATCTTGGTTTCTAAATAGCATTATCTAGTGACATTCATTGTATTTTACTCCATGTGGTAGAGTTGAAAATCCTTGTTATAACTTGGCAAATGAGAAAGAGAGAATACTGCCTGTATTTCTTCAATTTTTTTTATTATTGTTATTAAATCATAGCTGTGTACATTAATGCATTTATGGGGTACAATGTACTGGTTTATATACAATTTAAAATACTTACAACAAACTGGTTAACATAGCCTTCACTGCACTTTCTTAATTATTGTGCTAAGACATTTATACTCTATACTTAGTAGATTTGACATGTACCCTTGTAAAATACAACACAGGTGTGGTCTGACCATCAATTGTAATTGCATTGAAAGTATTTCCAAAAAGTATGAGCTCTAAAGCTGCCAATTCTATAATAAAAATTTTATCCAAATTGATTTTGGAATAATTACAAACTTAGAGAATCACAAAATTAGTATAAAAGAATAATAAAAGGAAACTTGGTATGCTCTTTACACAGCATCATCAATTAACACACTGTTACATTTGCTTTGGCTCTCGCTCTTTCTCTTTGTCTCTGTATACACATACACATGTGCACACACACATCCCAAGTGTTTCGACATATTCCACAGGGGTTGCATGCATCATTCCCATTTATCTCTCTTCTAAATACTTTTGTGAGTTATTTCCATGAAAAAGAATGCAACCTAGTTGATCATATCAAATTGGTGAATTCACAAAAGTTAACCTTAATACTGAGACAGGACAGGTGGTGCCCCAGCTGCCTGAGCCTTGGCAGTATTGGTGCAATGGCAGCCGGCAGAGGAACCAGTGGGCCAGAGGGTGGGGTGTGGGGCCCCCGCCAAAGGCTCCAGTAGCCAGAGGGGCTGGACAACTACTGGGGAGACACCAGTGCCTTAGTGTCTCCTTCCTCTCTAGTTTTGCTCAACAGGAAACCCCCATTTCCTATGCCTAGGTCAATTTCATGTAAGTTTCATATGCCTCAATTCCATGAATGGACTGTGTCAGTTCATTAATACATTCATTCACCTTGCCCCAGCTGAAGGGACTGTATCCATTCATTAATTCACTCATTCTTCATCTTGACCCAGAGGAAAGGACTTCATCCATTCATGTGTTACCAAGTCCTGGCCTCACATAGCTATGAGGAATCCATGAACCTATATATCCCTGGACAAAGATCCCAGAGAGAGAGAGCTTTCCTTCCCCACCCCCCGTCTTGGGTTTTTTCTCTCTTCCAGGACCTTTGGTGTTTTTGTATTCTTTTCTGTAAAATAAATCCTGTCTTACCACTGATCTGTGGTCTATGGATTCATTCTTTGAATCACTGAGACCAAGAACCTACTGAAGATGAAATTCCAGTATCAATACAATACTATTACCTAATCTGTAATTCACTTTAAGTTGTATCAATGTTAAACAGGTAAGTTTGTGGGAAATAACTTCAGTCTTTCACTGAATTAATTATATGTTTAAACAGGTAACTCTTCTTTCCACCATTTCAACTACATGATTTCCTATTTGACATTTAACCTTAAAATACGATTGTTAGATCTCTCTTAGGTCTAGAGAACAAATCTTGAATATTTGCATGAATATGTGAACCTACCTTACAGAAATTTCTACATTGATACACATAAAACTGCTTTGGAACTTACGTAGAATTACGCTTCTGATGCCTAATAATCCTTCTGCACAATGAGTTATTATAGTCAACTGCTATAGCTATATATTATTCTACAACATCATCACGTATTTGCATAATGGCAATGTCAATAACACCATGCCACAGGTTGAATATTTTTCATCAGTATCAAAAAAGAAAGTAAAATATTCTGATGGAATCCTAATAGTCAACCCCTACTTGAAAATCATAAAAATTCTAAGCCACCAGGGCAATCTCAATCCTTGAATAGAAGTCTGTTTTCCTTCCATTGCTGAGCAGAGAAAACCTTCTTATATTGGTAAAAGTAGCACCAATACTGCAAAAACAAGTGAAAAATATTTTGCTAAAGTGGGGTTTTTGGGTTAATCTGAGTAATGGACAGGACAATGAAATTTGCTCTGGAAATAGGTGTTTCATTTGCCACATACTTAGCTAAGTTAAATGAACCAAACCCTTAATTAACTATCTTGAGAAGGTAGTGTTAGCACTCCTAAAGGTAAAATACATTATCTTGAGTCAGTCAACATAACAAGTTTTTTCATTAATTT
Source organism: Perodicticus potto (assembly GCA_963574655.1). Taxonomy (NCBI): domain Eukaryota; kingdom Metazoa; phylum Chordata; class Mammalia; order Primates; family Lorisidae; genus Perodicticus; species Perodicticus potto. Next base: position 39,060 of record CAUYRH010037651.1, on the reverse strand, counting down.
ACTTTCAAATTAACTCATGGTCTGTATGTTTACTGAATTTTTACTGTATTTCAATTATTCACCATTAATCTCTTATCTCAGTCCACAGATTGTATTACATTTGCTTATAATTTTTTTTCATCCTAGGAATCTACTCACTGGGAAAAAAATAATAACTTTTTAAGAATAAAACAAAGCCATCAATGTCTTTCCATTCCCATTGCTACTTGTGCAAATCAAGTCCTCACCATTCCTAACATGGAAGGATTCCTTATAGTCTAAGACAATTTCAATCAGTCCTCCCTAATACATGCCAGAGTGACCTTTAATAAACACATATTCTTTCTCTCCTGATCAAAATAATTTAAGAACATCATGTAGTTGAAGGAAAAATGTCCTCAGTATATAATGTTCCCTCCACTGGCCTCTCCACCATGATTTCCTCCGTAGGCTAACCATATCCAACACAGTTCCTAAATGCAAAAGTTGCACCCTGGCTTTCAGCTACTCGGTTTTTACATTTGTTATTTGTTTGCTTTGGTGTTTCCAGAGGTACCCCAGCCATGTCCTCCATCTACTTGTTCAAAGCAATGAAAGAGAACAGCCTATCAAACGGCAGAGATAGGAATCCAAATTTTCATTCTCTCTTTTGAAAGCTACAATACTTTTGAAAATTACTGACTATTCCTCATAGCCATGTCTTCCTCTATTCTTAAGTAATTTTTCTCTCAAAATTGTGTTATGAAGACAAAATGAAATGAGACATACAAGATCAGACAATGAAGTTAGTGAATTCTTCCTAGGAAAGGGACTCACTGCTGAATATCACTACGATCACCTTCAAAGTACCCCCTTGCGATATAATTTTGGAACTCTTTTTCTAGAATGGCCATCAGAGTTTTCTTGAGAAGTCTGACAATTATGTTTGCAAACTCCTCGGAGAAAAAGTGCTTTGAAGGCTGCACTAGGCACTAGGATCAGTGCATAGCTGTCCAAGGAGAGAGTCTAGGATCTGATAATTTCCCATCTACATCTTTAACTTAACTGCTTTCTTTATATCTCCACATATCTCAGCAAGTATAGAGATGAATTTCAGAGTTCATTCGTCCTCACATCCACTTTCTTAAGAAAAATGTCTTCTAACTTACACCATTCACTTCTCCATCTATGACTTGGTTCTTTCAATTCTATCTCAAACATCTGCAGCCTTTAACCTGCACTTTCATGACTTTGGTCTACACTAAAGTCACTTCCCCATATCTTCCTGAGTTCCTTGTCACATTTGAACCCCTACAAATTCTCTACCCATATGCCAGAACTTTTAATGTCTCTCTCCACTCCCTGACTTCCTGTTCCACTTAATAAAAATTCCCAAGTTTTTGCCTTGCCCTTCAAAGGACTGTAGAATCTGATCTTTTTCTGGACACACCTGCCATTATTTCTTCATCCTTCGCCCTGTATCAGTCAGGACAGTTCTCTCTTGGTCCTAAAAGTTTACCCAGCTCCTTTTAGATTCCTAGTGTATTCATTACAAATACATTAGCTAAAGTGGTAAACTCTCTTGTGAAATAGTCTTTCACATTTTATTGAAATTTATTTATTTACTTATTAATTATATGTCCCAGTAGACTTAAAACCCACTCAAGTTAGCAAACTTGCCTGTATATCTCACTTCTGAAATCCTAGCACACAAGATAGATTCTGTCAAATCTTAGATTCCCCAAGTTGTATTATTTGTGTTTTGGGGCTATGCATGTGCTAAGATTTATCTCAAATCCTAACTCTTCTATAACCATTCTTCTTCATTCTCTTGTACTGATGCCTGCATTTCTTAATAGAGTATTGTTATTATTTGATTTATTTGTCTAGCTTCCAAATATAGCTTGAATGCAGAATCTATAATTTAATTAAGACCTCAATGAACTCTTTTAACAGTAAACACATTGTCAAATTAATAATCGATATTTACTCAACTATTTATGTCACTACAATAACCTAATAGCTTGAAAGAATCTTTGCTTTACTTACTCCCACAGAGTAACAAATAAACAGAGGAAATGGGGAATATTATATTAGTGAATCGGTGATATATCTTGGGCTAAGTGTTGTGGAATAGTGCCCTGAAAATTTTCAGAATCCCAAACGTCTATTTGTGAAAACATATAAGGCATACTCCTAACATCTTAGAGGCCTACTTGGGATACTCTCTTACAGACACTTTCAGCCACACACAAAGGCCTCTAAGATTGTTAATGTTAAAAGAGAATCTGAAAGGAAAGTCTTATTTTACAACCATGGAAGCCCTGAAAACTGCACATGTCCTTTTACATTTCCTTTCTCTTTTATCCTTTTTTCCCTTTTTTCTTAAGTTTTTTTTTTTTTTTTTAGGCAGAGTCTCACTCTATCACCCTGGGTAGAGTGCTATGGCTTTGTAGCTCACAACAACCTCAAACATGTGGACTCAAGTGATCCTACTGCCTCAGCCTCCCAAGCAGCTGGGACTACAGGTGCCCACTGTAAGCTCTGGCTAAGGATTTTCTTCTTCCTTTGTCATACTCAACCAAAATAAGCCAGTTGAAATTTTCAATCTTCTACTTGGAATCTCTTTACTCAGATCCACAAATCCATCAGTTTGCCTTTCTACATTCCCTGTTATTGGAAGTTATAGTTTTGTGAATTGTTCTTCCAGTATACAATTTGGTACTCTTTTCTACAGCCTCCAGTAACTATTTACTCACTCTTCTTGAAGACTTCTTGATCTTTTTGAGGCCCATCATCTGTTCCTAAAGTCAATGTTGTAGGGTTCAGATATTTGTTGTGGCAGCATCTTGCTTCTAAGCACCCAATGCTGTTTTAGTTATATGTGGCTATTATATCACACAATTCTATGGATTGGCTGGATCTCAGTGGGGAATGTCCTTAACAGGTCACTCTTGGAGTATCTCCCATGGAGCAACATGGCAGCTGGGACTGGGGCTGCTACCGAAGCCCAGTGCCTTGGTGCTTCTCTTTCTAGACTATGTATTATCACATTGTCCAGGGCTTCACCATGTCTCCTTAGAGCTTTTCCCCCTCCAACAAGAAGCCTGGGCTTCATGCCTGGTGGCTTAGAGAGAGACTACAAGAGAATATTTCTAGAATGAATGTTTAACACAACCACCAAAAAAAAAAAAAAGCTAATTAAGGGGCTGGAGCAAAAACTGGCACAGTGTCACTTCTACTATATTTTATTGTCACAACAGACAACAATCAACTACAATCAAGATGGTAGAGGACTATATAATGGTGCAAACACTGGGAAATTCATTGTGGTAACTTAAGTAACAGACTTGTATATTGTTATTATCATTATTGCTATTTTTTCTTACCCCAAATTGGCTAGAGTTTGAAGATAATTTTATAAAATGAATGCCAAAAAAAAAAAAAAAAAAAAGTAAAATGAATGCCTGGAACTAAATTTTTGAGGCTGCATTTCAAAAAAGGAAAAACATCTGAAAGGAAAGTGAAATATGGAAAAGAGGAACTAATACAAGGAAAGTGAAAGGTTAAAAATAGTCCTTTGTTAGATGTTGTAGCCAGCAATCAAAAAAGTACAATGTTCCCTCAAGATATATTAGCAGATAGGAAAAATTTTATCAACAATTTTTTTAATGCCAAAACTTGTGATATAAAGCAATTATTGAGTAGACATGGGTGCTTGCTGAAATCAGTAGTATACAGAAAAGGTAACATTATTGGCACCTTGTGGAAAGCCATAAAGAATCTTGCTCAGAATGTAAATGCTTTATAAAATAACACACCATTATCACAAAATGCCAGGGAAAATTACAGTACTGTGACTTTTCTAATAACCATAACCAGAAATGACATAGGTGACAATAAAAAGGGATTCCTGCATGGATAATGAATGACCTGTTAAATAATAGTTCTAACTACTTGTAATATTTGAATTTATTTGTTTGTCTCTGGTGGCATTCAGATTTTCCATATCTGTAATTGTTACAAAGAAGTCAAAACATGTTGAAATACTTTCAATCTAAAAATAATTCTATTGACAGAGGTTAAAAAGCAATAGGAAGTCTTATGGTTCCTATTTTTCATAATGCTGCACTTAAGAGTATTTTTTGACAATTCTATTGATTTCTGAATCTCACAGAGCAATTGCCTTAATGCTATGCTTGAAGGAGCGTGTGTGTTCTAGCAATTTGGTTGAAAGTCAGTTAAAGCTAAGGGCAATATTTTTCCCCATAATCCTTAGCCTGCTTTAGGTGTTTTTGAAGTAAATTTTTAAATTACTTGTTTTTAAGATAATGATACTGAATCTATGAACTATAATAGTCTCTGTAATTTCAGTTTTGTTGAGAAATTTTATTACCATTTATTGTACTTTGGATTGAAAAAAAGAGTATTGAAAATCGCTTTTTAACTATTTTTTGTTTTCCTTATTTAAGAAATATTCAGAGAAAAAAATAAATGCTAGATTTTCTACCTCTAATCTAAAATGATAGTAGAAACAAAAAAATTACAGTTATATTGTGATATTTATTTCTATTTGAAATAATTGTATTCTTTCATGGTTATAAATACATAATTTCTAAAAATATATATTGCATTATAAAATAAAAAGTTAAATTACATATAGAGATAATTTCGTAACTATACTTAAATTAACTAGTAGAATGAGATTAAGTTATGCAAATGGAATAGCAGAAGACAGCATGTGGCAAAATAAATCTGGTCCAGTACTTAGGGAAATGGTAACATTGGGTAAATAATTCCTGCATAGTTTGAATTTTATTAAGAAACAGAAGGTTTTAGAAACATAAACTTTCAAACTTACTATTGCAATGTAACTTGTGAAATTCCACCTATAACGCCACGTATCTGAGTAATGTTGGGCAGTTCTTGGCCTATGCAAGTCCAAAAATTGTAACCAGGATTTCAATATTAATAATCTAAGATTTTATAAATTATTAAGGACTTGACACAAGTTGAGGCATGGATGGTGTTCAATATTTATAATTTAATTGAGTAGAAACTTCACAGACAATAAAAAGAAATCTGTAATCTTAGTATGTGAAACATTATAGATTATACACATAGTTGACTGAAATTATCCAATTATTTGAAATTTCTGTATTTAAGAACATTTTGTAAGAGCACAATTTATTTTCCTAGCAAATCCAGGGCATATGATCTAACTTATAAATTTTAAATTTTGCTAATATCATTTTAACTATGTTGTTTTGCTAAGTATAGATTAATAATACCATCAATTAATGGTCAGTGTATTTTTCAAAACAATTAATTAACCAAAATTAAAATTTCACATTTTCCTGATAATAATTCTAAGTAAGAATTATTAAACCTGAGGAGAATCTATATTTCTTAAGGAATAAAGAATCGTGACTTGCAACATTTCTACACATTGATCATTTCATTTATTTTCATAACTCAGGTAGAAATTAACTAAGGCACACACCATAGTTTAACATTTAAAATAAGAAGCTATATCATTGACACATTAATTGGCATATTCAAACTGGAATAATAAATAATAAAACATTTTGGGGCAGGTGTGATGTTTCACGAGTGAAATTGTAGCACTTTGGGAGGCTGAAGCGGGTAGATCCCTTGAATTCCGGATTTCCAGACCAGCCTGAGCAAGAGTGAGACCCCAGCTACATTAAAAATAGAAAAATTAGCCAAGCATTGTGGCAGGTGCCTAATATCCTAAGTACTCGGGAAGTTGAGGCAGGAGGATGATATGGGCCAATGAGCTATGCTGATGCCATGACACTGCAGCAACAGAGTGAGACCCTGTCTCAAAAAGAAAAAAAGAAACAAACAAAAAAAAAAAATGAAAGAACGAAAATAAAAAACAAACCCTTTTCACAACTGCCTGTAGACATGCATGTCTCAAAGTATTTTATATAAGGAAGTGATAGGAATTTTAAACCACTAGAAATAAAGAATTTAGAAATTGTTCTAAAAATAACTAAGTCAACAAAATACAAACAGACTTTCGTAAAAAGATTATTTTGAAATTTTAGAAATAATAATCTTATTTTGGCTCCACATCTTTTATTACCCGAGTAAATCTAGATTGACTCTTAGCTGAATTGTTTTTAGCCATAGAACAAAATATGTTTTGATAACATACAGCGAACAAAAATGTCACTTTGGAAATAAAAAAAGCCAAAAAATATCTTAATAGCAGTTACAATGAAGTCATTTAAATATCGGCCAGATAAATTGTCACGATATTTAGCTTTTAATTCTTCATTCCTGCTTTGAAATCATAATGTCTTTGGGTATAAATCCTTAGTAAAATAATCATCACCATCATCATCACACTGATATTTCTGCCTTTGCCTTTTTTAAAAGGCAGATGGCCCAGAAAATGGTTGTCACTGCATAAAGTAAGGGAGATATTATGAAGCCAGGTTTACATTTACATCAGCATTATAATAGCTTTGATGACATTTTGAAAGTATGGATAAAAATATTTTGCTTCTATAGAAATTAGTAAGATATAAATAAATATCTTATAATAAATTAGTCTTAATATGTTTATTTATAATAAATATCTTAAAAATTAGTAAGATATAAATAAATATCAGAAATAAATGCAGGCTTCATACAAAGTATGCTAAACTCTAAATGTGTCTATGACTGAGATGGCCTTAAGGTTCCTTCCAGTCTGGCTAAATCTTAGGAGCTTTCCTGCCTCCAGGTCAATGTTTTTAAACCGTTTTTATCTCACGGCACACTTGAAACTATAGGTCCACTTCTATGGCACCCTTAAATTATGTTGATCAAAAATAAAAATATAAAAAGAATACACTTACCTGTGCTTTGCATTTCTTTCAAAAATAATTTGACTAATGATCTTTAAAAATTTTTCACAGCCGACTGGTTGAAAATTACTGTTCTAGGCCCTCCACTTCCCTCTTGGCAAGCCTTTACAGAAGGCTGGTGACCTAACCTCAGAGTTCTCCTTCCCTTTTGTTAGGGGATTTACTTTGTAATGTGACTTCTCTCTCTCTCTTTCTGACATGTAAATATTTTCAAATAATTCCTGCCAATTTTATGACCCAGCATTGCCTTTCTCAAAGAACTGAGGGTCATCTCTTTAAAATACCATGATTAAGGAAGACATCCCCAGTTCTGTTGGAGGGTAGGAGTCTAAATTTAGTGGGCACCTCCCTCTAAGCCCAAAAGTATTTCTTGTCATAAGAATGAGAAACTTTGGTATAATACAGTTAGTTAACACAGGTGGTCACTTCAATTACCAAATGCATGTGGGATGAACCATTTGTGACAAATGGTGCTGTCAAATCCTCTTACTTGAGGACTACTCAGTGTATATCTTGAGAATGTGCATGTAATCAGGTGTATCTGTTCAGCTATATAAAAGCGTGAGCTCCCTTTCTATCTTTGTAATCACTTAGCAGATTGCCTGTAATGTGCACCACATTCTGATTTAACTTTTATTCAATAAAAATTTGCTTTCTCTTCTAACTTTTGGGAGAGTTTTTCTAGGTCTTGAGAAAATTGTGTTTTTACTTATACCTGACAGGGATAGATGTCTGGCAGTTCCCGAATTTAGCAGACCAGCTGAAGTTCTCTGGCCATAAAACAGTCTGATAAGAGACACTACACCGTAAAGTGTGTCTCCCTGGGTTTCCATTCTTTGGGAATATTAGCTGGATGGACACCCTCTCTAAACTCAAGAGGTTAGTGTGCAATAAGTGCAGGTAATATGGGTTTTAAAATTCCGTCAGGATCACTGTATGATTGTATCAATAATATATGGCATCAAAAACCTAAGTAACAGACAGAAAGGGAGATTCTTTAAGATAAAAATAAAAGGTATTTATTCAGGAGTAGCAGTATGATGAGAATTTGCATACCACAGTAAGCTATGTGTGTCTTCAAGGAGGTAGAGGCAAGTACAAGTTTTTAAAGGTAATATGAGGAAGATTTCATAATTTTTTAGAAATAATTATCCTTGGCTACAAGCGTCATAACCAGGGTGGTGAGAATTCAAGGTTGGAGAAGCAGGTGCTGAGCTGATGTCCCCACAGTAGTAACTTTTTGTAAGTTTGTTGCTACCTTATGCAAAGTTGTGTTTTTTAGTCTTGTGGTAGTACTTGCTATTGGGCCTACATGCATGAGAACCCTCTTTCCCAAGCTCCATTTGTTAGGGTCTTAACACAAACGGTTCCATTTTGATTTTGACAACTTTCTCATTGTTCTCATTTGATTAAGATCTTTCTTTGAAAGCAACATTGATCGATTATTTTTTAGTTAGATGTTGCTTGTCCCGGGTGCTCTAAAGGACACTTGAGTATCCTGATTTGGTCCTGTCTGGTCTGATCCCAACTTGCAGGGAAGTGATAGTGACTAACAGTCAGTGTCAAAATCCTTTTAGTCACATTTGAGCAACAAGGGAGGTTTGGAAGGAGTGGTTCTCAGGATAAGTCTACCTGAACTCACTGTTAGGTTCAATTTTACTGATCTATGGGCACTGACTATCCTCTCAAAGTGCTGGCCCAGCACTATTCTTTAAAGAATTGTACTTATGCTGAAATTTGATGAACAATAGGTGCAAAGTTTGAAAAGAAAAATAAAAAGTGGGTGGTGCCTGTGGCTCAAAGGTGTAGGGTGCCAGCCCCATACAGTCCCATATAGCAAAGGCAGTGGGGTCAAATCCAGCCCTGGCCAAAAACTGCAAAAAAAAAAAAAAAGAAAAAAGAAAAAAAAAAGAAAAGTAAGGTTACTATCATAATGTCTGCATAATAATATCATAAAGTCTGCACAGCAGTTTTGAGCATGGAAGCTAGGTTTAAAGGTAACCAATTGGATCAATTAAATGACTAAAGGGAATTAGCTGAGACATGTTGTTACTGTGTGTTACATTATTTTGTGCATTTGGGTCTCAACTTCTCCAGGAAATTTAACCAGGTACAGTATATAGTATTAACAATAGCATAGACCATTTATTATTTGACCAATAGATAATCTATACAATTTTATCATCCCCTGTCCCATGTCTAAACTGAATTAAAAGAGAGAGCAATGGTTGTTTTAGGGATAGTGCCAACGTTATCCACTAGGGGTCTAAAGGATCTCTTAGGTCAGGTTTTGTTAAGTTACCAGCAAAAGTAGACTGTGAAATTTTAATTATACCATTGTCCTGCCAAGTTAAAAAGGGAGGCATACGAAAGGAAAAATTAAGAAGGGCTAGAGTTTCATTATGATGAGGGGTCGTATTCTAGCATCTTGGGAAATGCCACCTATAGCATGAAGCTGCCAACGTTTATGCAGGTTTGCAGTCCGAACATCTCTAGTCATAGCTCTGGGAAGTCTAGTGGACTTCGTGTGTGTCCCATTCATTAAGCATAAGACTTGTCCCTTAAAATTGACTTAGTTTTAATTTATAGGGCTTCCAGGAAAGAAAGCTGGATAAGAGGAAACCAGAATGATTTAGGACCCTGTCCTGTCTACAGGTAGGTAACAACAAATCAAAAACTAGGCACAGGGCCACAATCTAATAACAGGAGTATTATAAATGTGTTTTTAGAAACATAACTTTTTCTCTCTTCAATTCTCTTAATTTCTACTAAAGATAATCCGAATAAGACAAATCGGTTTGTAAAATTAGTTGAGTTTCCTCAAATTTTGTCTGATTATATACATGCAGCAAGAATATCAATTAGTCACATAATAACCTCAGATTTGGCTTGTCCGAAGGTAATGAGTGATTGCAATTGATTATTCACGGTCAGTTATAGTTCAAACTCTTTATTCTCCTTTTTGTCCTCTTCTCACTATTGCACTTAACTAGTCTTTAAAAAAATAAAAAAGAAAAGAAATCTCAGGTTTAAAATCTTTCAAGGTTAAAAAGTCAGACCAAGGCAGGTTTTAGATTTCACCCACAGCCCTGAGGTTCCTCGTCCATCCAGGAAGTGACAGTTTTTACTCACTCGTTGTAAGGCTGGGAAGTTTTGACTGCAAGGGTTCTATGCAATTTCTTGAATATGACATTTCTCTCAAGACTTGGTAATATAACCAATGTTTCTAATTATGTTCTGTTATAGAAAGAAAAAATTCTCATTAAACTTATTTCATTAATTTTATTGCCTTAAAAATAAGAATACACTTGAGATAGTTCCTGAATTTTGGACAGATAAAGTAGGAGTAAATATTTCAACTTTTGTTTGCAAAAGTGTATTTTATCAAACTGTTATAAACTATAAAAGCTTAAGAGAAAAAGTTTTCTTAAATCTGAAAAACAACATATTTGGGCAAAGAATCTACAATGTTTCAAATAAAAGTCATAAAATTATCTTTTTTCATCTTATGTAATTTTTGTTTTATTTGATCTTGATTAGCAGCTTCATAAAACCATCAATTCCTTCATTAGAATTCTAGAAAAGTTTTACTTAGTGCATTGATTTTAAAGTTGTTAAAATTTTGTAATTAACAGTATCTGTGAGAGTCTTTTCCATGAGAAGCAATTTTGGACTCTAGGTAATTGCAAATAGTTTTAGAAGCAAAATTAAAATAATAACTGTTATTGACAAAACCTTGGGTTGGCTATGGTTAGAAATCTAATGAGAGTTTATAATTGACAAGGAAATGTAGTTATTTCTTTTACATACATCATTTTAAGATAAAAAGAACCATTACAATGTCACATTCACACCTTTACAAATTGAATATACTCTTTAGAATATTAACATTAATAACATATCCATATAAATATAACTTGAAGTTTAGCATCACTTTGTTATTTGACAATGTTTCCCATATTAGTTACCAAATACATCTAATCAGTTAGCATCTCTACATGATAAGAAACATATCCTTTAAGACTGTATAGAGGCTTAGCTGAAAAATACTAAAATAAATTCTAGGTCAGAAAAACTAAATTTAGAACTTTAATCCTAGAGAAGCATTTCAATGCTGTCAAAAAATTTCAAACTTCTGAACACTTAGCTGGGCATGGTGGTGCACACCTGCAGTCTCCGCTACTTGGGAGGCGAAAGCAGAGGGATTGCTTTAGCAGGGGGTGGAGGGTGCTGTGAGCTATTCTGATGCCCCTGGACTCTAGCCAGGGTGGCAGAGAGAGACTGTCTCAAAAAATTATAAAACACACACACACACAACAAAAATAAAGCACTTGAACAAAGTAAAATCAAATGCCATTTGAAATAATAGTCATTCACCTAAAAAGAGTGACAATTAAAATATTTCAAAGGCAATATAGAAAGTTACATGGACAATGAGACCAGAGGGAAAGGTGGCAGAAATAGAAACTGTAAAGACAAATAAACTGAAGTTCAGAAGATGTTTAAAAGTTTAAAGACACAAACTTTTGAATGAAAAGCAAAAAACTCTTTATTATTATTAACTAAGAATAGAACAGTACTTCGTGGAAACTTTGTCTTAACATAAGGGAGAAAGTTTAGTTCTGTATCTATCCATCTATCAGTCATATGACATATGTATACACACCCACATATTTGTATATACAGGCAAATATATAAACCTTGATCTTTAGAAAGACTTATAAACTCATTCTAACTTTACTCTTAACTTGATCACACAAAAAATTTCTCTCTTAAGTTCATCCTTTACAAATCTTCCACAACTTGTTTAGATCTTCTGCAGGGTACCCTGAACTTCAGCTTTGTCCTATATTCCCTTTTTCTTAACCATTTTACTTTAGGACAAAAATCTACTTTGATTCTCTTTGTAATGCTGACCACTCCAGAGTCTGCCCTGCCTGGCGGTGTCGGCTGTGAGCCAGGGGCTGCAGGCCCAGGACGCACCGAAGCTCGGTCCCCAAAGATGATGGTGAAGATAACAGAAACGAGGGACCCAGTCACCAAAAGGAGGCTCACGGGCTCGGCCAGGGCTTTAGGAGTTGTGAAACTTCAAGTCGAGATTTGGGCTTTAGTCACTGCCCAGCAGAAAATTTGATAGAGTGCAAATGGGCCACCTGATGACACAGGAATATATTAAACGCTTCAAGAACGAGTCCGTAAATATTTGTGTGTGGCCTCCTTTACAAAGAAATACCCAGAGCGATGAGATTTGACTCCCGAAGAGAGTCTCACCTGGGCGAGCTCAATGTCATTACGGAAAATCAATGCCCTCCGGGTTTAAGAGAGCTGTGCAGTGATGAAGCGATTGATTTAGGGAATAAATATACAGCCAGACATACTGAATATCCTGTTATCCTATAAGATAAAGAATGACAGCGAATTACAGAGCTTTTTAAAAAAGGAACTCTCAAATTCTCAAAAAGGTGAAGCCAGCAAAGTGCCTAGGTACATTAAGAAGACGGCCACAAAAGCAGCTGAATCTAACAGCAATTTCAGCCAGGAACGCATGGAAGAAAGAAGAGCTCCTTTTGACTGACGGGCACGTGTTATCAGGTGCCGCAAGGTAAGTACGAAGTTTGGCAAAGAGAGAGAACCAAGGTCAAGTCTCACCCAGTGGCTCTCGTCCCCAGAGTGCCAGGAACACTGCGGGCGGGCTCGCCGATGAGCGGCGGAACCGCGGTTTCCACTGCCCTGTGCGACCCTCCCGATCCCGGCCCCTGCTCGGGACAGTGTGACTGCGACTGGAAGGCGGTCGCGGCGACGAGAAGCGGAAAAGTAAAGGCACTTGGTGCACCTGGTCTGGGAACTCTTCCCACAGGGAGAGACCTCCCGACTGCCAGGAGGACTCTTCCCAGGGAAGGCAAAGCTGCTACTCTGAGAAAAAATGCCTCTAAACGCTCTGTACTGTCCAGCGAGCCAAAGGTCACTCCAAATGCTGGAGGTGGAATGTAAGGAGTCCACGGAGAAAGGAAAGGCCGAACCACTTACCCACCGCCGTCCTGCCTGGATTTGACCGTGGAGTTGGTGTCTGTGATTAAGCCCTACCCGTGGCATGGGGACAGCCCCAGCACGAGGAAGAAAGGACGCTCTGTGACAGGTGCGGACAGAGGTTATGGGACTTCCTGTGTGGGCCTTGGCGCTGTTTCCTCAGGTCCCTGGATCTGCAACCCTTGTCAGCAAACCCCCTTCCTCTCCACCAGGAACGCCGGAGAAGAGGGCAAAACAGCAAAGAGGGAGGAAATGCTTTTTTGACCCTAACATTGTATATACATTGAAGTGAAATATTTGGCACCCATTTATTTACAACATTTTCATTTTAGGTCAATAAAAGAATTTTGAAATTTTAAAAAATCTTGCTCATACCAAAAAAAAAAAAAAGTCTTATCTTTTAAAATGTACTTAACATAATTATGTCTCCATACCTATAACTTTTTTCACCGGTCTCTTTCCTACTTACCCATTCCTTTGTAACTTGTTTCTATTGCCTTTCTCAATTCATACTTTGAAACCTATCCTCTAAATGAGACAAAAGTATTCCATTTTCTCAATTAAAAAATCCTTTCTGGTATACTTTGTATAGAGAATTACACATATTAATTAGGACTTTTAGTAAGCTTAAATTTTAGTGAAAAGCTAAGAAATGAGCAATTTTAAACATTTTCATATGCTGACAGATTATGAATACATATTTTGTAATTTTAGAAACACACTTCCTCATAAAACCATTTTTCCATGTGTATCAGACTATTTATTTATAGACCCAAATATACTTTGTCTTTCTCTACATCTTAAAAGCCAGAGGTAAATATACTTCAACTTTATGTCCAACAATTAATGTTTTAGTATTTTAATTTATTTTGAAATAAGCTGGACATTTCATGAATCTCTAGTACTTAAGTTACTACAACATAATTTTAAGGTTCAAAATTACATGGAATGTTCTTTTACAAATATTTATCTCAAACTCATCTAACGTATTTTGACAATTATGTCTAAGTTACTTATGAAAAATGAAATATTATACAGAACCAATCATTATTTCAAACTGTTTACTTGTTAAGCACTTGTATAGCCTATGAATACCTGGTGTCATTATTCAAGTACCAATTTTAAATTTAAATACGTAGATACATTGCCAATAACTTGTAAGATACAGCTTTTTTCACTAAATCAATAATTTTCAACTAGTCTTATTTATTAAAGAGTTATACAAAGATCATTCCACTTTGAGGATGGACTAACAGTTTTATAACATTTGTGCCAAACTTTTATACCTTTAAATATCTGGTGGTTATGAATATAATCCTGTCTTATCAGCAAATCCAGACAAAATGTCTTCTGACAATTCTGACAACATTTCTGTTATTCTTTTATCAACAAATCAAAAACAGTTATAAAACATTTACTCAGGTCACATGAAAGAAAAAGTATGTGGGTTAACTATGTTTTAACAATTTTACATGAGCATTCAATTATTTAATTCAATCTTAGTAGAATTCCTTAAGGTATTTCTGAACAATTACACTAGATTCTATAATGTACACACAACTGTAACATAACACATACCCATATGTTTAAATACACACACAGATCTTACAGCCTCCATTTTAAATTTTAGTCAGGAGACTATAAAAAATCGTAATATAAAGTGGCCAGTTTATTTCTATTTTTATCCAAATTGTATTTCCAACAAAATAGGACAACTGAAGACTATATCATTTAATGGCTAATATTTTAATATTTAATATTTTTAATATTAATATTTAATACTTTTAATATTTTTATTTGTCCTAATCTTATAAAGGCTGTGGACTGAATTATGGGCAAAGTGGTTTTCATAGCAGGTTGATTTAAAATTTCTTTTAACTTTTTTTATTTTAAAGTGAGCTTAGAGGTTAAATCTTCAAATGTTTATCTTTTAGTTAACACTAGCTACATTGCATAAGAAAAACAAAATCTCCGAGTGGCCTTGAATTTTAGTAACTAATCTTTCTTTTGTTTGTTGACCTGATTTGCTTGACTAGTTAGTGTAGGTAGAAAAATGGTTTAGAAAAAGCAATTTGCTGTTTTTCAGTATTTGTAACTCAAACATGGCAGAACTCTGAGATAAGGATTTTGGCCCTTTTGATCTGAGAACCTAACTTGTATAAACAATTTCTAGTTTTTTTTCTTTTAAACTACCAATCCTTCAGTTAATTTTTCTATCACCCTAAGTGACTGTTAGCCAGACAAACCTAATTTTATATTAAAAGAGATGAGTCTCAAGTGTCTAGGTTGTTGATGCCATAGAGCTATTATAATTTGTCAATCCATAAATTTGAAAGTCCTTTAGGATTTTAATTTTCCTTTCTTTATTGGAATGCTATAAATGGTGAAATTATCTTAAAACCAGGAGAAAAGTTAGCAGTAAAAAAAAAAAAAGAGTTCAAAAGCCTCTGCATCATGGGGGTCTAACCCATGGCCTCAGGGCTGCACGTGGCTCAGGATGGCTGTGTATGTGGCTCAACCTCAAATCATAAACTTACTTAAAACATTATGAGACTTCTTGGTAATTTTTTTGATGGAACACAATTAGGCTGTTCTTGAATGAGAACTTTGTAAATGATATACCACAATGTCACATAAAATAAACACACCTACTTTCTTGCTATTTGTATACATGGTGGCTTCAGCTTTACGGCAGCATATGGCTTCCAGGACACTATTTGACAAGCCCAGACAGTTGAATTGACACCACCAGATGCTACATGCGCTTGTGCTGAGATTACAAGGAAAGCAGAGAGTATAGGTAATATCGCAGCGTACCATTGCGACATTAGGTGTTTAATGTTTTTTAGAAATTAGGTAAGCATTCTTTTTTTTAAATATGCAGCCATATTATTCTTTTTATTTAATTTTTATTAAATCAAAGCTGTATACATTTATGACGTATAATGTGATGATTTGATATGCAATGTGGAATGCCTAAATCAAACTGACTAGCATAACCATCACCTCACTTACTTATTTTGTGTGGTAAGACATTTACAATCTACTCTTAGTTATTCTGAAGCGTACCCTTGCATTGTGCACCTTAGGCGAGACCCCACCAAATGCCCTCCCTTCTGCCTCTGAACTCCCTCACCCTCCACTCTCCTTTCTTTCCTTTCCTCGCCTCCTTGCTAGACTATATTTGTGTTTTATCATTTGTATGAGTGTACAAATGTTTATATATTTGTTTCATAACAGTATTGAGTACATTGGATGCTTTTTTTTTTTTTTTTCTATCCTTGAGATACTTTACTAAGAAGAATGCATTTCAACTCCATCCAGGTAAACTTAAAAGATGTGAAGTCTCCATCTTTTTTATGGCTGAATAATATTCCATGGTGTACATAGACCACAATTTGTTAATTCATTCATGGCTTGATGGGCATTTAGGTTAGTTACAAGACTTGGCAATTATGAATTGGGCTGCAAAAAACATTCTTGTGCAAATGTCTTTGTGGTAAAATGATTTCTGTTCTTCTGGTAGATACTGATAATGGAATTGCAGGATCAAATAGAAGGTCGGCTTTTAGTTCCTTGAGGATTCTCCATGCAACTTTCTATAAAGGTTGTAATGGTTTGCAATCCTAGCAGCAGTGTAGAAGTGTTCACTTTTCTCAACATCCATATAAGCATCTGCAGATTTGGGACTTTGTGAAGTGAGCTAATTTTATTGGAGTTAGGTGATATCTCAGAGTGGTTTTGATTTGCATTTGGCACCAAGGCGTGGAAGTACCCCAATAATCGAAGAAGAATGCTTAGGTGAGCATTCACACTTTATCTGCTGCACTTTATCATCAGCCCTCCCCTGGCCCTGCATCAGCAGCAGAGATGTGGAAGGGCTCAATCCTTGCTTTCTGTTTTCTTGCTAATTAATATTCATAATAAAGGTAAATATAGTCCCTCATCTAATATTAGTTTTGAAATCTCAGCATGGCGTCTACAAAATCTCAAAAGAAAACAAAACCTTAAAAATGAAAATAACTATGGATGAAGAAACATTGTTCCATGAAAAGTAGACAGATGACTACTTTTTTTGTCAAGGCAAATAGTAAGGCACTGCTTAATTAAAGGAAGCAAATTTTCAAAGACTGGTATTTTAAAAGACATTGTATTCAGAAACATGCTGCCAAATTTGATGCATATGAAGGATTGCGTGGTAAGGACAAGCTAGAAGAACTGAGACAGTCTGCCTTCTCAACAAACAAGTTTTAAAAAGTTATAGCTCAGATGGATTCCATTGTAAAAAGGAATTATGTAATAGTATATTATTTGATAGCAAAAAAACATCAAAACCATTTCCTGATGGGGAATTCATTCAATGTATAGAAAACATGACAGATCAAATTTGCTCAGACAAAGGGGATCTTGCTAAAACCAGTTTGTCTCAGCAGACTATAACCAGGCAAATAAAAGGAATTGGAAAATCTATAGAAAGAAGTTTGTACAATAAAGCTACTCATTTTAAATTTTACGCTTTGCTGATGGATGATAGCACTGATGCTACAAATATGGCTCAATTTGTCATTTTTATTAGAGGTATTGGTGATGAATATAAAGTCACTGAAGAAATGGCTTCTTTAGTGCCATTAAAGGGCACGACTGAATGAAGAGATTTCTATGAGAGAGTAAAACATACGTTAAAGTGATTGTCTTTGTTCATTTGCAACATATTTGGTATAGTTGGTGATGGTGCTCCAGCAATGACAGGTAAAAAAGAAGGACTTGTAAAATTAATAGAAGACTACTGAATTGCTGCCCAAACTCACACGTGATAAAATATCATGGTAGAGTGCACATTTATGCACAAAAGCTTTAAAAATGGATAACATGGAAATGGTCATCAACACTGTGAATTTAATAGGGGCAAAGAATTAAATCATTGCCTATTCTAGAATTCCTTAAAAGTATTAATGCTGACTATAGCAACAGCATTTATTTACATTTCAGAAATAAGATGGCAAAGTTCAGGCCAAAAGTCAAAAAAAAAATTATGATTTGCAACATGTTATCAAGTTGTCTTATGGTGTCAAAAACCAAATATGTGCTAAATCTTGACTATCAAATCTGATTTACAGGCTTACCATTTTTAGTGGATTTAGCTGCTCATCTAAATGAGCTAAATATGTGTCTTCAAGGTGTAAACCAAGTTATCAATACATACAATGCTTCAAACCATAATAGCGTTCCAAATGAAACTAAAATGCTGGCATGCTCAAATTAAGGCAAATAATTTTATGCATTTCAACTAGTTGGCTAAACACAGTCCTGTGAACAATGAAAAATATGCAGCCTTGCTATACAACCTGAGACTAGAATTTGAACACAAATGTCAAGATTTTCGGGAAAATGTTCAATATTTTGGAGTGCAATAAATGGAGTGCATTTGCCACTCCATTTTCAGTACACATGAATTACCTGCCAATTTTCAAATGAATTGCATAGAGCTTCAATGTAATATTTAATTTAAAGAAAAATTTGATCATGTCTCTTTACTGATCTTTTTATATAGATCCTATCTTCCCAGAGACAAATATTCCTCACTTTATTATCACATCTTATTCAGGTCATCACTTTTTCATAGCACCTACATTTGCAAGCAACTATTTTCAAGAATTAAGCACGTTAAGAGTAAAATTAGAACCAAAATATCTGATGAGAACCTCGAGAACTCACTGAATTGCCACTCCTTCCACTGAATCTGATATTGATGTGTTCATTTCTCAAATTCAATGTCAAATATCCCACAAGTTTTCTGCTGTTCACTTTTCAGTTTATAGTAAAAATATTAAAAGATGTTTTATGACTTAGATCTGTGTGCATATTCCATATTAGTGATTGCACAATTGAGACTTGCTCAACAATTTTAAAAGACTTTCTGAATGCCCCGCTGCATCATTAGGATTATCATGTGCGGACGTTTTTGCTTATCTGTGGTAGTAGATATCATGAAAATTATGCACAGATTTTTTTTTTAATGCATCAGCTTTTGTTCGCATTTGTGTATTTAATGTGTGGCCCAATATAACTTATTCTTCAATATGGCCCAGAGAAACCAAAAGGTTGGGTACCCCTGCTCTATACATTAATCCTATAGTTAGCGATTCTTTTTAGCTATAAGAAAATAAGCATGGGGTGTTTGAATGACCGTCATGATGGCCAATAATTTTAAAAACATGGATGAGGAAGAGCCATGTTGCCAGGCGAAGCTGCAGAAATCTGTCATGCATCAATATTTGAGAACCCTGTTACATTTAATTCCATTTCTAATTAATCTCCTGAGAGCAAAAGAAAATTTTACAATCCCTGTCAGGAATTTTAAGCAGTTGAACCTGCATTTTAGATGATGACGCCTGGGGGCTGTTAATTGGCCACACCCTGTCCACCCTTTGGAATTATTTATTTTTACTCTCAGATTTTCAGAACCAGCAGGAAGAGAAACAGTAAAGGAGTCAGATTATTTACAGACGCGCATTACCACACCCTTACAAAACTGAAGTGAGTATTCACAAAAATGGTAACTCAGTTCTCAGCACATCAATCAAATTACGAAACCAGGTGCAAAAACGAAATTTAAATTCAGAAGAGATATCAGGTCCTCACAAACAGAACGTAAGCTTTATAGAAATGAGACTACTCAAAGCAGAAGGACACCTGTCTTTACACCAAAAAGGGCTTGCCAAAAGAGACTTTTGTAGTTCCAAGAGGGTTACAAGATCTTTTGTTGAAGGTCGTTTTATAACCAAAAGAGATCTTGAACAGAGCCAAGAGAACTTATCCCATGAGGGAGTCTGAGAATCCAGGAGCTAAACTCTCTTTGGTCCCAATGCTCGACAACGAGAAACCAGAAAGATTGCCTTCAGTGATTTCTTTTCAAAAGCTGATTATCTCTCTGTGATATTTGGAATGGGTGAATAAGAATCTACTTGGGGGAAGACAATTCTTTTGATCTGGCTAAATTAACATTTTGCTGGGGTCCTTTGACCGGACTCATCACAAACAAATGTATCGCTGTTCTATATGGGGCACAAATCATTCTAAGAAAAATAAATAATTATTTGCACAGTGAAAAGAAAAGATTAAGGAAAATGCAAGAGGACAGGGGAGACATTTTTCCTTTCACAGAGCCTTCCCTCTTTTGTTCTTGCCCTTATTTCTTCCTTCTCTCTTGCATCTCTTCATCCTCCCAGCCTCAGCTTACTCTGAGAAAGCGGGGATGAGGATTATCGTTTAGCAGGATCATTCTCTTCATTGGTGGGTTTCCCTGTAGTAAGGATGAGGACACAACTTCTCTTGCTGAATTATCTGCCTTGTTTGAGAACACAGGTTTCTGTGCATCATTGCACAGCTGGGAATCGGGTTCAGGACTTAGCCCAGACTCCGTCTCTAAGCGTCCCTTCCCTCCACACACCACGTGGCTAAGGATGCAGATTGATAAAGAGACCTGATCCGGGAAGAGTGGAGAATGTGGCCCGTCCCAAGTAGGAAGGCAACAAGATACAGAGTAGATGTGCTAGTGACTTAAAAGGAAAAGGCAAACTAGGTGTTAACTGGATGAAACTTTAACATGGGAAGGGAAACCAAAGTGTCACAGAATTTAGTCTGAACAAGACCAGGTGTTAACCTGATGAAAGTTAACATGGGAAGGGAAACCAAAGTGTCACAGAATTTACTTTAGTCTGAACAAAACTAGGTGTTAACTTGATGAAAGTTAACATGGGAAGGGAAACCAAAGTGTCACAGAATTTAGTCTGCACGAAACCAGGTGTTAACTTGATGAAAGTTAACCTGGGAAGGGAAACCAAAGGATCACAGAATTTAGGTGTTAATTGATGAAAGTTAACATGGGAAGGGAAACCAAAGTGTCACAGAATTTAGTCTGAACGAAACCAGGTGTTAACCTGATGAAAGTTAACATGGGAAGGGAAACCAAAGTGTCACAGAATTTAGGTGTTAATTGATGAAAGTTAACATGGGAAGGGAAACCAAAGTGTCACAGAATTTACTTGAGTCTGAACGTGAAGGAAACTACGCCTTAGATTGCCAACAGAGCTCATACCACTAAGAAGCTGTCCAGGTCTCCTAGGCAACTACATGTTTGTCTTTCTATCTGATACTACTAATTGAAACATTTTCTTTCCCTGTACTACAAAGTTTAAACAACTCTGCAGCATGTTTCAGTTTGTGTGGACATAGTTGAAGTGTGTTCTGGCTGCTATGTGCAATTCTCTATGTAGTAGCTGTGTGGCATTTTGAACAGCAGATGTTTCTCCTTTGATAGAGCAAGCACACTGAGGTCTCACAGGTCATCAGGTCAAGGGGTGTGGCCTCAGGGCATGGCCTCCACTGGAAATGGACCATCGCCACTGCCCTATATCATCATAGAAGAAATCAAAGGCTTTAGAAATCCTTTTTTTAAAAAATTTATTTTATTAAATCATAATTATGTACATCATATAGTGATTAAGAAAATATTTCAGATTGTATAGAAATCCTTTGAATGATAATGCTGAGAGCCTTACTAGAAGCTTCTCCACTTAAAATAAACTGGGAGGAGTTTCAGCCAGAGAAGCGGTTCTCAAAAATCTAGTGATTCTGGTAAGCAAAAATATTATCAGCAATACATAGGCATAAAAGAATTTAACTTTGTAGGAGACATGATTTAATGATAGTCTAACAGGTATACAGATTAGATTTCAATTTTTCTTTTTTGCTGCTGGTAGAACAGAAATTATTATTTTCATTGGCTATCCCATCACAATTCCAGTATTTTGAAAGGAAGACTGTCTACAGGTTATACTTTGCGTGAGAAATGAACATATGTTCAATCACTACTTTTGAAGAACTTCCATTTGGAGTCTACTTTAGTCTACTTTCAATGCCAATGAAGTGCATGATTTATGAAAGTTTTTTGAAGCCTTTAAGCAAAATTGTATTCAATATTCTAATTTTTTAACAAAGCCGTGTAATGTATGTATTTAGTGTATAATGTCTAATATTTAACAATAAACATACCATCTGTTTTTTTAGGCACATAGCATGACAGTATCCACACGGATAAAATTATGATTTATATGCCAACATAAAAATGTAAAATCACATAAATCAATGGAAATTAATTTAGTGCCTGAAAATTATAAAATCAAATAAACTACATTTTAATTAAAGTCCTAGTTTGCTATTTATTTAAGAAAAATGAAAACAGCCTTTAATTAAACATTCCAATACTATTTATCTCATGAATTTTTGATATGTAATTTTAAACAGTCATGTAACTTTGTTTCCAATGAGTTGTACTTTTAGTTACTGTAAAAATATTTTATTTTCTGTATGTGAACCTCTTGCGAGTCAAAGAGGCTTCTGCTAATGATTATAGTGGGAGGAAAGGAACAGTCGAGGGTGGTGTGAGGAAATCTAGCATGTATGGTCATTCTATGTTTTGTTTACTAACTGTTCATCAATGAAAAATAACAAGAAGAATATTAACTACTAATTATTATTTGGTGAAAATAAATCATGTAAAATTTTAAAAGGTAATGTAAAAGTATATATTTTATATATTTCATTGTGTACCATGCAGAATTGTTTTCTTGAACAACACTGAAGTATGTGTCAAATAATAAAATCACAAATGATTTCTTTTTGAACAATGTGACTATGGTCAAGTTATAGAATTTCCTACATCCTCAATCTACTAAGACTTCATTAAATTTTCATCTCATTAAATATATGTGGCCTATAAGTCAGATGGATGAAGTGCTATTTATGCAAAAATATTTACCCAGTCTTTCATTTTACTTTGGACAGTCCAGGGGCTGACTAGAGATTTAAATTGCACATTTACACCAGAAGCAGAAATTTCATATGTATTCGTATCAACTTCTCATTGTGACAGGGCAGAAAAATTCAAAAGGAATTCCAGATCTACCTTTTCTTCCCCTTATAGCTATTAAATATTTTCTATGTTGGTGAAAGTAAAGGATTTTGTGTAGAGAAACCACATGACTGACCAGAGAGCCAGAATCACAGCCTGAAGGTGATGAAGAAGAGTCATGTGACTTGCTTTGGAAATTGGCAAGAGATAAACATTGTATTATACTAAGCTATGGAAATAGTTGAGCTGTTTATTTATCGCAGTATATAGTGAATGTTACCCTATTTAATAAAAGCATATATGTTTACATTTCTCAGAAACATCTATACCATTTTGGTATTTACTAGCGATTTGATATCAAAAAGTATTTTCTTAAAAAAGTCCTACATTTTATCATATTAAAATTAATAACACGATACATGGAAAAGGCTGTTTATTTTTATATGTGCTTTATTTTTATTACATTCCACCTTCTATATTTTCCTTTATTACATCTTACGATTTATAGAAAATGTGATCTGTACTGTTATAGCTACAGGCTTCACGTCTTGCTTCACTGCCTTCCTATTGTTGTGCATGGCTGCCCTTAATACATGAAGTTCTGCAGACTAAGTCTGTATATAACCATAAAAATAGTACTGCTTTATAATTGGTACATATTTTTTTCTCACTTAGAAATGATTCCGATTAGTTAAGGTAGGGATTTTGTGGAGTTTTTCACTGAAACATACAAACCTATCAGCCCGGCTGAAGAAAATGCAAAGCAAGCCAGAAAACACACGTTTAAAGGTTTTTGTAAGTAGCTTATGTCTCAGTAGAAAGTCCCCAAGAACTTTTAAAGCTAGAAATATTAGAATGCTTGTGCTAAATAAAAAATTGACTCTGAAAAGTGAAAAGCAAAAAAAAAAAAAAAAGAAGGCATAGAAGAAATCAGTGAAATCAAAATATGATGCCAAGAAGCTGCTTTTTGCAATTGTGGCACCCAAAGTTTACAATTCTGAAGAAAAGAATGAAAAAAGGAATTGAAGTATTGAAAAGTAATACCTGCTAGCTGTAACTAGATTTCTTAACGTCAAGGTTGCAAAGTACTAAATAAAGGCAGAAAAATTTAGTATTTCAATGGCTTGGACTTGTATTTGGGTGTTTAATGATCATAACTGCAGTATCATGGCTGCATCTGTGTACAAGCACATTTCCTCATACATTATATTTAGTTTACTCATTCCAGTTTTTACAGTCTACAGAACCAGATAAAATACGAATCACCTAAAAACATTAGTGGAGAAGATACAAGTATTTTTAAACTTCTATTTTTTTTCTCATGTAGATTAATATTAATCATTAATGGGTCTTCATATATCCTCCAGATCAAAACCCTATTTCTGAAGTGAGTTTTCTTCTAAACACAGACACAAATTCTTCAGCCAGATGTCCTTTGACCTGCCTACCCGTTTTCAGTGTCAGTACTGTTGGCCTTTTAATGATCTTTAAGTGACTAGAACATATGCTGATGGGAACAGGATACACTTTCATCAACACATAACTTCTCTGGAAAGGATATCGATCTGTGAAGTTTTGCTATTTTCCATCAGATGGAGCTCTCAGCTACTTGACAGCGGCATTTATGAGATATTTATTAAGATGCTTTATTTGTGATTTGAATCTATGCAAATGTTATTTTACTTAGATGATCAAACCAGGGTGAACATAAATGAGAAGATCGTTAATGTTTTCAAATACTGCGACAAAGCAATAAGGGTAATATTTTAGACAAAATGCCTCAAAATATATTGTACAGAACATTTAATATAGACACACATACACAAACACTTTACAAAAAAAAAAAGAGAGAGAAATAGAGGACTTTAGAAATAAAGAAGAAAGTAGTGATTAGTCTGAAATAATCATATTATCTGTATTCATATTTTAATAAACTGTTTTACTTACTGGAACAAGATGGTTTTATGACATCAGGAGAAATATTCAGAAACAGGACCAGAGTTTATGGAAATACGTCTATTTTCTTGCCATATGCTGGGTATTTATTAGTGACTCTGTACTATAGCAAATAATCTTTTTTTCTGTGCTACTTTTTCTTATTTCCATCTGTCTAAAGGGGACTCACTAGAGTCAGCTGGAGAAAACTACTTCAAAGAGAATGTTGCTGATAAACTTCAGGTTATATGTTACATTCTCTAAAAGGAAGCTCCTTAATCACACCATAATTGTGTTTTATTTATTCGAGGCTATGAAAGCATGCTGTCTTTATAATATGCATCTTAATTTAAATATTAGCATATTGAAGAATAGTCAATTAGTGTAGTCATTTTAAAAAAATCTACTTAACTAGCATAAAGCTGTCCTGGTTAAATAACAGACACAGTTGTCTTTAATTCATTGTGTGCTTGACCCTGAAATCTACTTTAGAATATAGACATAGTGAAAAATTTGTTGGTATTTTTGTCGATCAAAATAACACTTTCAAACTTCTTATGGTTTGATATTATCAGCCTGCCTAGTTAGGAGAACAAAGTTGAGTTAATGAAAATTCTCTCATTAACCTTGAAGAGATGTGCGAACATGTTAATAAAAAACACCTGTCAGCTGTTGTCACATGAATGTCTTATTTGCATACATCCTAGGAAAAAATTGAGAAGATTTTACAACATTTTATTTCATTTGTTAGTGTGACAAGCTGCCACAATTGTCCTGCCACTGGCTCACTTGCTCTTCATCGGAGGTCTCAGACACTAATTTATAACTGCTTAGGAGAAATTAGCATTTGCCCTTTGGTAACCAAATTAAACTAGATTTAAAGTATAAGGTATATATATATATGCATGAATGTATTTGTATGCTTGTTTATATTTCTGATTTCTTTATACTAGTATAAAAGTGTTTTTCCTAGGTCAGATACTGAGAAATTATTTTAAACAGTCTAACATATGGAATGGGGCCCCCAAATCATAAAGCATTATGTGTCCATCCCACATCCAGATTATATAAAAAATAGTTGATGAGGTTTTATTTATAATATGTTCACCATGAAAGCTAATTTGGCACTGTTAACTGCCTCTTGAAAGTTATAAATCCAGTCATAACTCTAAAATTTCATCTTTCCATTGTGAAAAATAGCATATTTATTTTCTTGAGTTATTTATTTTTATAATTGCTGATTATCTTATTTGTTTCATTTTGCATTTACAGCTATAACTTCTAACTAAGAAAACCGTTTCATGAGTTATATCAGACCATTTTGGAGTGAACCAAGTGATTATGGTTGCACTGTGACTCTTTACTCACTTCAATGAATTAATCCTACTCAGTCCCATCATGACCCCTTTTTGGTATTTTGGAATTTGAACTAAAAGATGCTATCTGTCTCAGCATGAATGATGGGAAAGGTTCAATTTGAAGTTGGGCATATGAGAACAAAGCAGTCAGAGATAGCTTGTCTGTTGAGGGAAGTAAGCAAAATTCAAGTCCAGAAAGACAAAGAAACATGATGAAAAGCCCACTGCTCAAGTTCCATGGGTTGGTCTTATTCATAGTTTTATTTCTCCCAGATCCTTACTGCATTCCTGCCCTTAGGTTGTATGGAATGCTCTTTCTATATCCTTACCTAAATGTTCATTTTCCATTATCTGTCTGGAGTGCTTTTCTCTTACACTTAAATTCTCAACTAACCCAAGTTTTACCAATGTTATTAATTCTATAATGCATAACTATAAATAAGCTTCCTTAGGATGTGGCACCATCCTCTTTTCCTGTATTATCTCTTACTCTTCATTCCTTGGCCTTAGCACCTAGGATTACAATTAATGAATATTGGGGATATCAGACTATATGAAACTTTATAGGCTTTCATAAAACTGAAGGTTGTGTTCTTTTTCTTTTCCTTTGGTAAAAAAAATTTGACTAAACATGTTTTTAATGAAGACTAACAGTAACCTGAAACCACCCTTCATTCTCAGTTCTAAGAAGTAACATATTTTGACTCTTGAAGTAGCTTCTTTTGATATCTAAATTGGCATCTTTAAATATCAGAGGTGCCCTACACTTATTTGTTTAGGTATACATTTATTAGGTTATTGCTTTCAGCTTGTATGTACTCATGTTTGCTTGATGAATAAGTCTTAAAAAAAAAAAAAACAACACTCAATTCCTCACTGATGTTTTTCTAACCCTAAAAACAGATGGGTGATCATTTTTTTCTTTCTCTATAATTAGCTTTTGGAATTTTAAGAAATATATTCATATGTTATTGGTTTTATAATTGACAGAATCTTTTGACTCCTTGCCTATGAGATAATGAAATTAGCATCTGTCTACCTCCTACCCAAGTCTGGCGAGCCTGGTGCAGCCAGCCAGGGAAACGTGGTTATTGTCATTGCCACTTGGTGAGGTCCCTACCCTTTGAAATGATAAAGACACAAGTTATCAAAAACTATGGGATACAGCTAAGGAAGTCCTGAGAGGAAAATTAATAGCCATAACTGTCTGAATTCAAAAGAGAAAAAAATCACAACGCAACAATCTAATAAACCCTCTCAAGGAACTGGAAAAAGAATAGCAAACTAATTTCAAATCCATCAGAAGAAAAGAAATGACCAAGATCAGAGCATATCTAAATGAAATAGATCAGAAAGGAATTATACAGAAGATTAAAGAACTGAAAAATCACTTTTTTGAAAATGTAAATAAAATTGACAGACAACTCATTAGATTATTCAGAAGTAGAGGATAATGAACTCTAAATTGCTAAATCAGGAATAGAAAAGGGGAAATCACAGCTGATACCACAGAAATTGAAAACATCATCTCTGAATGCTATAAAAATCTCTAGACACATAAACTTACAAACATGGAGGAAATGGACAAATTCTTAGAGAAACGTAATCTCCTGAGGATCAATCAGGAAGAAATTGATTTCTTGAACAGACCAATATCAAGTACCAAAATTGAAGCAGCAATAAAAAATCTGCTAAAAAAAAGTCCTGGATCAGAAAGTTTTACATCTGAATTTTACCAGCCCTACAAAGAATTGTACCTATTCTGCAGAAATTATTCCATGAATTTGCAAAGGAAGGATTCCTGCCCAAAATGTTTTATGAAGCCAATATCACTTTAATGTTAAATCCAGAGAAAAAAATCATTAACTTCCTTGAGCATAAGAAGCATGATGATACAAGCTATCAAAACCTGTGGGATACAGCAAAAGCAGTCCTGAGAAGAAAATTTATCACTATAGATGCCTATATCTGAAAAACAGTAAGAAAGTTCATCAACAAACTCACAAACCATCTTATAGATTGGAAAAAGAAGAACAATCTAAGCCTAAACCCAGTAGAACAAAAGAAATATCAAACATTAAATCAGAGATTAATGAAATTGAAAGCAAAAGAATCATTCAGAAAATTGATGAAACAAGGAGTTGTTTTTTTTGAAAAAATAAATTAAATAGATAAACCTTTGGCCAGACTAACTACCATGGTCAATAAACTGCCAATATATGTATGTCTTTGAAAAGCTTAGATAGCCAAACATCTAAGCATACAACTGTCACCTAAGACTTTTAAGAACGGAAAATATTTTTCTTTGTGAGAAATCTCCTCCTAATTTAAAGGAGAAAGAGATAATCTGGGCTGATGGAACTGCCAGATCAAAAAGTGCCCTGTCGGTATTATACCCCTTGATTGCACTATTGTACACAGCTATGATTTAATGATAAAGATAATAAAATAAAATAAAAATAAATACTCCAAGTGGCATTAAAAAAAATAAATAAGTAAATGGATATTAAAAAAAAAAAAAGTGCCCTGTCGACCTCTTCCTTCAAATCTTTTCGGACTCCCATAGTCATAATAAGATTAGAGGTTAATTGATTACTGGCATCTTTTTGTCTAAAAAAAGCCAAATTAAAGATTCTTGGGAGATGCAGATTCATTATGGGCCTAATATTCTACTGAACTTTGCAGCAGATTCATACTAGGCCAAGGACATCAGTTCTACATCATTATATTCAACCAGCAAAAAATTGTATAGAATGAGTCTACTTCAATGGGAGTTAGTTGAACCTTAAAAAAAAAAAGCTTTAGAATTAATTTGCAAATATGCATTAGGAACTTCCTCCTAATTTACAGTTAAGAACTTCTCTTTAATTTTAAATACCTTCATAGTATTCTCCTTAAGGAAGTTTAAAGAGCTCTTTTATTTGCACAATAAACAGCAAATAATAGCATTAATAATAATAAAAGCCTCTACAAACTTAAAGAACAATTGTTGAAAAGTATGCAGAGGTTCAGTGTTCTAGTAGTATTCTAAGCAAGTAATCAGGATGCATTGATGTATACACGAAAAAATGTCGTCTTCTGAAACATAAATGTCAATTCCTGGCAAGATGAACTTTGATATTATTTATATAAAAAATCAAAATAATCATTTAAAAATAAATCCTAGTACATCCAAGTCCATTGAAGGCAATTTTTTAAACAATCTACTTGAAAATAAGTAAAAGAGTGGAATGGAATGTTCCTATCACAAAGAAATGAAATATGCTTGAGGTGATGGATACCTCAATTACCCTGATTTGACTAATACACATTTTTCATGCTTATATTAAAACATCACATGTACCCTATACATTTATGCAATGACTATGTACTTATAATGACTAAAAACAATTCATTGCTACCAAACATGCATTTAGTCATACAGCATACAGAATTTTAAGAACATAACTCAAGGAGTATATCTCATTTTAATTTTAAACAAGCAACAATAACAAATCACAACCACTATGTATTCTGAGGCAATACGAAAACACTTGTAAAGCATTTTAATTTTAAAAAATAATTATGTTCTTTTTCAAAAATTAATAGGCTGGTTGTATTTGTAATAGTTCCTCATGCTTTTTACTTGGAGTGATATGTAGGTCCGCTACTGCAACGTGTTAACAGGGAGCATTATCATAATTTTTCATTGCCAACAATATATTCAAGTCTTTTGTTCAAGTTCCCAGACTTTTCATGCAATGAAGATTGTTAACCAACCTTATTCATATAAATGTGATTTTTTTAGAGTTTTATCTATCTATAAAATATGTACTATTGTGACTAATTATATAAAAAATGTTATTCACAGTAATTACAATGCTTAGAGATAACTCAAAAAGGATGCATAATCAGAACACATTTTACTTTAGAAAGGATTTTATTTAATTTCTTAGTTTGCCTTTTTGTTAATTTGAAAAATATTTTCTTAGATTGGAAGTGCTATACTTAAAAAATTCCATAAAAATGGCAAACACAGATGTCTTTTTCTTGTTACTGATGATTGTGCATACTCTTTGAAGTATCAAGATTTCTCTATGTTAATTTAGTAACATTCACTAAAATATTCTGAAAGATCACAATTGATTTGATCTAGTTCTTATTATACCATCCATCATGGTATAATAAGAACTAGATCTCTTTTCAAGAGTTACAATAACCAAAACTCTATTTAACATGACACTGGAACATAAGAGTGTTTTCTGATATGTAAACATAAATGCCCATTCATGAAAGAGTAAACACACACTTTCAATTGTGATAAAATATTTAAGTGAAAAATGTGGATGCCAACTGTTCCAGGCCTATATATTTCAAGAAGTTACACTCTATTTCAGTGACTTACCTAGTTTATCAATTCTAGATAAATAGATAATTAGATAATTCTCTTTCTGGGACAACCTTGGCATCTTTGGAGTTTATTCCTTAAATTGCTATAAATTTACTTTCCTAGCTCTCTTTTGGAGGTACTAATGAGCCACCCTCAAGGAGAGATACTTGCACGCTCAGTATGTTATAAAAATTGTCCACATAACAAAAACATTGTACCCTCTTAATACAAGTATTACCAAACAAATACAAAAGAAAATAAATTCACCTTTGTTTGTTATCTACTTTCTTGATATCTTTGTGGGAAATTATATTTTTTATTTTAAAAAACTCCTAAAAGTGAATATAAAGGTAATAAAATAAAAATATATGAACAGTAATAATAACAAAAAATCTTTTTCACACTTATAAAAGTACAGATAATGTAGCAATATACTTTAAGGTAATAATTTTTAGACAGAATTTTCAAACATAACTCTGGATCCAATGGAAATAATTTTAACATTTTTTAATTTATGACTTGATTTATTTTTCTTTCATAAAGAAAATAAATGAAAAGTAAAGCAAATAAAAGGATTACAATATACCCTTAACTTAAAAACTTACTCCCCAAAAAACTGAAGGGTTGTTACTTACAAATCATTTGGGCAAATATGTGGGTGAAAGGAAGAGCAGGCTGGCATTCCCCCTAAAATCTTGAGTGGGTTATTATCCCGAGTTTCATCTCCCCCTGAAATGCATGCCTATGAGGAAAAAGGGAGTTGGAATGTCCAGCAAAGTCGATGAGAAAATAGTCTGTGAAATGCATAGGTAGAGATCAACAGCTTAGAGACATAATATAAATAAAACCAGAAAATAATTGATAATTTTCCCCAACATATACCTCGAAGCTGTGGGACCTTGACCTATAGACTGTACCTTCCCCATATTATATTCTCCTCAATATATTCTTTGATCTGTAGCTTAGTACTTCCCTGTTCTTCAGCATGATGTATCTCTTCCTTGAATAAGGAACTGCCTGTTTAATTAGAACATGAAATTGTTACCTCTTCACTTTTGCCTTGTGTATATAAGCGCCCAAATTCCTAATAAATAGCCTTGGGTACTGGACTACAGATGGCCTGTTAGCCTTGGGAAGGGCTGATATGGGGGTGGTCTCTCACGGGTCAGAACACTGTGTTCATGTGTAAATTTTCTAGGGCTTCTCTCCCTTTGTGTGCCAGACCCTGGGTGATCAGACAGGGTTCCTGTGCAGGGAGACTCCCAGTCTGCCACATTGCAGCTCAGTTCTTGGGTTGCAACATAGATACAAGAACAAAAAAGAATAAAGAAAAACCAAACAAAATTTTATGATAGTTTTAACCTAAATATGAGCCAATTCAGAAATGCTAAACTCATGAGAGATTCAAAATTTGATTACAGAGTGGCAATTTTTCTAATTTATGTTCAGGGATACAGAGGAACAAATTGTATTACTTATATGTTAAGTTTTATTTTACTATGTACATTAAAAATCTACATATTTTAATTTCAGAAAAAATAAATAAAATATATATTTGAAGCTACATTAAGAGGAAGAAAAAGCTAATAACTTTGCATGTAATATTGTGGTAAGTTGGATCCTAAGATAACCCCCAAGATTTCTATCTCCCATGATATTCTTAAATGTAAGCAGAACCTCTGAGTGTTCTATTACATGTTCTGCTGTCAGCAAAATGGCTATTATACTTGGCAGAGAGAATAGTCAAACAGTTTTCTTCATCTGGCTTGAGAGGAAAAAGTCAGAGGGATGTTTTCTTGCTGGCCTTGAAGAAAGCAAACGGTTGTGTGAACTGCTTGAAGAAGAGCAGTTGCTAGTAGCTAAAGCAGTCTCAGGTCAATAGCTGGCAGGAAAATAATCAGGGAACTGAACTCCACCAAAATACAGTGAGTATGGAGGAGGACTCTGGGCCCAACGTGAGAAATATAGAGTTTCTGGCAATGATTTCTGTCTTGTCAAACTCAGCAAAGGATCCAGTTAACCATACCCAGACAGGCGACCCACAGAAACTGTGAGGAAATAAAGGTGTGCTGTTTTAAGTTGATTAGTTTGTGATACTTTTTTTTTCATTGATAGAAAACTAATACAAATGCAAAGAGAATAAAATGAAAATTATGATTGACCTTTCTTTTCACTTTCGCATAAAGCTTTTGGTCCTATGTCTCTGTCTCCCAATATACGTTTTTTGAAAGAATACTAATGCTTAAACGATGTTGGGGACAAGCCTCAAATTTTACCATGAATTCCCTCCCAGGGGCAAGTAGAGATGAGAGGATGAGGGAAAAATGAAAAGTCAGAACTCAAAGAGAACGTTTCTAAGACAGTCAGTGTAGGGGTCTGTTTAGCTTCAAGGTGTGAGGACCATGGAACAGCCCCTGTTCCAGCCTAGCTCCAGTTTTGTTACATACATCACTGTTTTAATCGTCAATCTAATGGGAGAAGGCCAAGTCCTTACATCATGGTTCTTGCTGGGCTTACATTTTCTAACTAAACCATTTCTTTAACTATGTTAATCAGACTGATTTACGTCTTACTATTATTGCTCTAAGTTATTTATGATATTAATACAAACAGAGTACGGGACAGGGAACACAGTCCAGGAGTAGGATGCCAAAGCACACCCCAATTAGACTGTGCACACAAATCTCAGGAGTGGCAATTAGCACTTGGGAAGCCTTGTGTTCAGACAGACTGATGCTTCTGACCACACCAAGGTCACAGAAGAAAGGAGATATTTTTCTCCTTATCTTTTCCTGAGAGACTTTTTCTCTCTTAACAAGGTTTAGATGTTCTGCACTCTCTAACTCCACAAAAGCACTCACTGTCCCTGAGAGGGCAGCCCCTCCCTGGCCAGCCTTGCCAGCTCAGTGACCAGGCAGAGGACTCACCCTGGGTGAGGGGTAAAGTTACAGGAAGACAGGCTCCTTTTCTTAAATGGCCAGCTTCCACACAGTGCATTTTGGGTTTCTCTGATCCACTTCTCTCCTGCTCTGTTCCCTTTCCCTTTTGCACATCGTGCAGAATAATTTTCTTAATTCAATTCCTAACCTGCTTATAATAAACATTTGAATATTGGTTTTAAGTTTATTAAATCATTACTTCTAGCAATACAAGCCCATCAAGATATGACTCTTCTCTTAAGTACCCATATTTCTACACACAAAACAAAGTATATATGAATTAAGTAATATTAGTGTATTTGATAATTTTATATATTTAGAGATACACTTTTCATATTTGGAAAAGAAATATTGTGGAGACTTGCTGAGTAAAACTCAATTGTATGACTGCCAATAAGTCTATAGGACTAATTATGCCTCCAAATAATCAGACATTTCTTATTGAACTGAAAGGCATGCTATCTTGCAACATATGAGACTTATGTAATTACAAACATCAATGATCAATTTATAATGCATTTACAGTTTCTTCCAATAACAAGAATGCTTGAGTTGTTACCTAGGTCATGAGTCTCCCCATGTCCCCATACCAAGGCAACTGACCAGCAGAACTGACTATTGCCTATATGGTAAACATGAATCAGAAAGAAAAGATAAAGTCCTGAACAATGGGCAAAGGAAAGCTTGCTGTTATTTGTGTCTTTACTGTGAACACAAAACCACCTGTTGACTCTGGGTCTTTCAAACAATGGTTGCAACACTGATTCTGTAGTTTTATTTTCTGACTGCTAATAATTTTCATATTCCATTATTTTGACAATTCCTTGATATGACATTCTATTTAGATATATTAACACTGTATTAAATAGGTCACTAGTCTGGGGCGGTGAAAAAAAATAGGTCATTAGTCTGAGTAAACCAGCCAATTCTATAGAATTAAAGGCATTATCTATGCTTTTATTTGTTGGTAAGAAAATTACTTTAAACTTAAGATCAGCCACATTTCTCAGCTTAGAAAAAATATATTATTATTAAGATGAATACATTCTAAGTATTTTAATTAAGAGATGTAACACAGGGGATGCAACATAATTAGAGGGACGGAGAAGCAGGAGGAATTGAAGGGAATGACATATGAATGAGGCGAGCTAAACGTAAAAGGATCTGTACCATATCAGTCAGCACCCTGTTAATTATGAAACAAGAGGAATTATAACTTCTTATTGTACTACTTTGTAACAGTTCATTATAAGTAATTAAAATATGACAAAGTGAAGTTTTGTCTTCCAGCAATAATTGAATTAGACAGTTAATGCATATTTCAATTAGAATGAAATATTTAATTCTTTCTAAAATGAAAGAGATAGCTTGACAAAGTTATTAAACATAATTACCTAAAAGAATTTTAATTTGATGTTACATTTATCATCAACATGGAATTTGAGAACTGATGACTTAAAAATATATTTTGGTTAGGAGTTATTCTTATTTTACCTAACTAGGAAATAAACGTTGACTTCATTAATGTTTGATAAAGCATTTTCACATGCATAGACTTTTCTTGCATTGTATTTACTTCGTCACATATGGAAAGAGATTAAATACAGAATTCCACTTGAGACTACATAATTTTTCCATTAATACCAAATAAGGATAAATAGCATTATCCATTATATTATAGTGAATAAAATTAAAATTTAACTGGTTATGTAGTTTTGTTTTTACTCATTTTTAAAAAATGTATGTTATCCTTTTTCCTATAGTTGGTTAGGAGATAAAACAATAAGGATTTACACATAGTTATGGTATCATTTCTTGTAAAATCTACTAGTTGCCTTCCACCTCCCTTTTTCAAATTTATTCCTTTATCTGTCACAATAAAATAAATTTTGATGAGCCAAAATCTGGTTAGCAATGGTTAGCATTATTTCTTGGGCTATGTTGAGGTCAAGTATAGTGTATACCTTATAACCGAATTACTAAACATAGGCCAATGTAATGTGAGTAAAGGGATGTAAAGACTGAAGTCCCTCCATCTTGGACATTAATCCACCATGTTGAGATCTAAAAAACCCAGTCTGGAGAATGTCTCCAAGATTTCTACTTTATTTACTGTTCCCTGCATAATCCAGGGAAATCTGGATGTTACTGTACACATGCACTTATTATAAATCCTGCCCTTAGGCAAACTATAGGCTATAAGGAGCATGGCATTGGCATTAATTATAGGCTATAGGAGCATGGCATTGTCATTAATTATAGGCTATGAGGAGCATGGCATTCTTGCCTTTCTCTGCAAGTCAATTTCAGTTGCCCTGCACATTCCTTCTGGAGCATTTCTGTGCCCTTTCCCTCCGGTATATAAGCCCTGAGTCTGGGCAGTAGCAATGAAGATCTACCTGGTGTGTGGTCTGCTTGGACCACAATGCAGTCTGGAATTTTCCCGGTAAATCAACCTCTATCAATAAACTGGATTTATCTGCCTTGTTCTTTGGTTTCTTGGCTCCTTCTGCATTTGGGGGTCATTTTGTATATATAGTCCTGTCATAAAACAAGGGAAGATACATAAATCTAAAAGTAATATCTTTACTATATTAAAGCAAGAGGACAGACCCTATTTCCCACTGTCCTCTCTGGGCTATACTAAAGATTATATGGTGGTCATAAGCCCTTGTACCCTGAGGACAAAAGCAGCATGTAATGGAAGCAGAACAGAAATGGTTATAGAGTATCCAACACAGCGGAGTTTCCACATAAACCCTAGAAAGCTTAGCCATAGACTGTTGCCTGGAGAGAAATAAAGTTATTTTGGCAACTCACTGGGATCTCTTCCACAACAGCCGAAACTATTTTCCACATCATACAGAATTTGGTACATGTTTGTTATTGTTTATTACTTGGTAAAGGCAGCTTTTGTTTGCAAAATCATAAAGATTTTGAAAAGATGAGGAGAAAAATTATGTAGAAGTCAAGAAGCCTCCTAGAGACAAGGGATACGACCATAATTGACTTTCTAAGGAGTTTGGTATTATTGTTTAAGACATTGTGATGTACAGATTGCCATATAAGAGATCCATTGAGGAAAGGCCTCCAACGGGAAAGGGAGAGTTAAGACTTGGGCACTGAATCAGCACTCTGAGCTTTTTGAGTAAAAACTGGCATGGTCATAACATGGTTCAGCCACTTGATAGAGTTAGCTTGTTCTGAGAGTAATGACTGAACACGTAAGTGGCTATGCTGCGAATTCCAAAGTGGGGATCTATTGTGATGAAAATAGGGGTCTGGATAATCAATTTCATGACTTTGAATGAAATTCAAATTCTTAGAGTGAAAAGAAAAACAACTCAAAATGTCACCATCACAGCAAGAATGGTGAACTACTCAGATTCTCCAGAGCTCTCCCTGGATTTTATTTAAAAGCAGGGGTCACCTACAGAATGGTAAAAATGTTCAGTACTCTTGGAAAAGTGATAATGGAAAGTCTTTTAAGAGAGGCTGGCATGGTGGCTCATGCCCGTAATCCTAGCACTCTGGGAGACTGAGGCAGGAGGATCTTGAGAGCTCAGGAGTTTGAGACCCCTTCTCCACTAAAAATAGGAAAAAGAATTACCCAGATGTCGTGGGGCAGGGTGCGGGGGTGGCAGGGAGTGGGGGACTATAGTGCCAGATATTCAGACGTATGAGGCAGGAAGATCTCCAGGAGTTTGAGGTTGCTGTGAGGTAGGCTGAGGCCGTGAGCCACGATGCTATAGCCCCAGTAACAGAGTGAGACTTTATTTCAAAACAAACAAAACAAACCAACAAATCTTAAATCTTCCAATAGAATGTTTAGAACATTTTTAGTAATATGATAGGTGAATAATAATGATCTAGTTCTTCCCTTCTATAAACTATAGCTGCATCAAATGTCCAGAAAGATTTCAAATGATGGATATGATTGTGATTATGTATCACATCTTATGTCTGAATTTTATAATATTACTTTATTGCTTTATCATTAATTTACTGTTAACTCACTTTGAGATTACAGGTGTGCCACTAATTTCCTTGCTCATCAAAAATATAGAGTAGGAAGAAAGGCTTGACTTTAATCAAGTATCATATAATTATGTAATTATAATTATCATTATATATCAATATCTAAAAGCACTTCACTATAAATAATATATAATAATTCTATAGTAATATATGTAAGGATGTGCTTTTTGACATTGAAATTGTATTAAGAAGCATAATTAGTTAGTTAATCTAGTTTGGAATAAATATATTGAAAGCTATTTGGTAAAAGCCAACCTCTATTGGTACTCTATACTTTTGATTATATATGTAAACTTCATGACTAGAATGTAAATTTGATAAAGGTCTATATAGAAAGAGACTACTTAGGTTAATTGGGCTTTCTGCTCCAGTACCCAGAACAGGATCTAGCATATTTAAGTCTAAAAAAATAAGTTTGGAGGGTGGTGCCTGTAGCTCAGTGAGTAGGGTGCCGGCCCCGTATACTGAGGGTGGCAGGTTCAAACCTGGCCCCAGCCAAACTGCAACCAAAAAATAGCTGAATGTTATGGCGGGTGCCTGTAGTCCCAGCTACTTGGGAGACTGAGGCAAGCAAATCACCTAAGCCCAGGAGTTGGAGATTGCTGTGAGCTGTGACAGTACGGCACTCTAGAGAGGGTGGCAAAGTGAAACCCTGTCTCAAAAAAAAAAAAAAGTTTCCATTGATGGATGAATGGATAAACAAAATGTGGCTTATACATGCAGTGAAATTTTGGCCAGCCTTTAAATGGAATACAATTTTGACACATGCTACAGCATGGATGGAATTTGAAGACACTATGCTAAATGAAAAAAATCACTGACAAAAAGAGCAATCAAAACTTTATGATTCTGCTTATCAGAGGGGGCTAGAGCAACCACATTTTTAGAAACAGAAGGAGTTATTTGATGTAGACTTTCAGTTCCACAAGAAGAAAAAAGTTGTAGTGATGGATAATGATGATTACAAAATGCGCATATAATTAGGAGTGCTAAAGTGTACATCTAAAATGGCTAAACAGTAATTTTTTGGTGTTATATATTTTACCACAATTATTATAAATGTAAAAATTATAAAGGAAATAAATCTTTTTATTTAACTATTATGTTGGCAAAAATATGTGTTCCATCTTCGTCAGTTTTGACAGTGTATGAGAAATGCTATCACAACTAAATTGGCTATAATTTTTGTACTTTCTTTCAAGTATATTTTTGTTTTATTCATCAAGTCTACATTTAGATGTTTTCCATTTCATGACTTTTATAGCACGGATAATGTATATCATTTCATATTTCTAAATATTTACCTCATTGTGCTCTGGTTTGTCTGGTTTTTGTTTCACCAACATTTCTACTGTTAGTGTTTAGTTTTGATTCTTCTATATAAGCAGATAGAATTATATTGATGTGCATGAATCAGACAAGGAAAATAAATATGTATGCATTCATTCCAATCAATTTTATCATGGGCCCATTAGGATTGTCAAATTAGAAATACCAGCTATGGCTCGGCGCCTGTGGCTCAACGGGCTAAGGCGCCAGCCACGTACACCTGAGCTGGCGGGTTCGAATCCAGCCTGGGCCTGCCAAACAACAATGACGGCTGCAACCAAAAAATGGCCGGGCGTTGGGGCGGGCGCCTGTA
>CAUYRH010037648.1:0-19463 GCA_963574655.1 Perodicticus potto | reverse complement strand
GACCATCATTATCTTTTTTAACTTTAGTTGCTTTAAATCCACATGTATCTGAGAATAAGATTGCAACCCCTCTTTTCTTCTGAGTTCCGTTTGCCTGAAAAATTGACTTCCAACCCTTAACTCTGAGTTTTAATTTGTCTTTTCACATGAGGTGTATTTCCTGCAGACAACAAATAGAAGGCTTGTTTTTTAATCCAATCAGCCAATCTATGCCTCTTCAGTGGGGAATTCAAGCCATTGACATTTATTGAGATAACTGATAAGTGTGGCAGCGTTCTATTCATCTTATTTTGTGAAAGTCTGTTGGTTAGTTTTGTCTTTTGCATCATTGGGGAAACTAGGTTCTGTCCTACATTTTCTGGGTGTTTACTTTGCTGAAGGTCCATCGTGATGGTATGTAGGACAGGTTGAAATGTTTCCTGTAAAACTGGTCTTGTTGTGACAAATTTCCTCAATGTTTGCATATCAATAAAAGATTTGATTTTTCCATCAATTTTAAAGCTTAGCTTGGCAGGGTATAGAATTCTGGGCTAGAAATTGTTCTGTTTAAGTAGGTTAAAGATAGATGACCATTGTCTTCTGGCTTAAAAAGTTTCATTAGAGAAGTCTGTGGTCACCCTGATAGGTTTGCCCCTGTAGGTCAGTTGGCGCTTACTCCCGGCAGCTTGCAAGATCTTTTCTTTTGTCTTGACTTTAGATAAATTCATCACAATGTGTCTTGGAGAAGTTCTATTTGAGTTGAGGTAACCAGGGGACCGATATCCTTCTGAAAGAAGTATGTCAGAATCTTGGTGATGTTTGAAAAATTTTCATTTATAATATTCTCTAGAATGGCTTCCATTCCTCTGGGGCATTCTTCTTCCCCTTCAGGGATACCTATAACTCGTATGTTTGAACGCTTCATAAAGTCCCACAATTCTGTCAGTGAACATTCTGCTTTCTCTCTCTTCTTTTCATCTCTTTATCTGAGTTGTCTCAAGAGCCTTATCCTCTACCTCTGAGATTCTTTCTTCTGCATGATGTAATCTATTGTTGATACTTTCTATTGCATCCTTAAGTTCCCTAATTGACTGCTTCAGTTCCTTCAGCACTGTTATATCCTTTTTATATTCTTTGTATCATTCATCTCTTATTTGATTCTGTTTTTGAAATTCCTTTTGATTATCCACTTTCTCAGCAATTTCTTTCATTGCTTTTTGATTGTTTTCCACTTTCTCAGCAATTTCCTTTATTGTTTTCATTATCTGTATTTTAAATTCCTTGTCTGTCATTTCTACCATTTCTTTATAGGAGGAATCTTCTGCAGTAGCTTTCTCATGATCCCTAGAAGGGGTTACTCTGGCCTGAGATTTCAAGTTGCCAGGATTTTTCTGCTGATTCTTCCTCATGAGTGCTTTCTTGTATCTGTTTCCTTACCCTAATTTTCCTTTCACTTCTTCTTGATCTTTAAGTTACTGTAGCACTGGCCTAAAGTTTTAATGAGTCCTTCTGGTGGGAGACCAGAAGGATGAAAAGATTGAAGAGTAAGAAGGGAAAAAAGATTTAAAGAAGAGAGAAAAAAAAGAGAGAGAAAGAAGAGGGGGTGAGTAAAAGGAAATATTGACAAAAAGAAGACAGGCACTGAAAGAGAGAAACAGGAGAAATATAGGTGTGTAGTAGGGTACTAGGGCCCAACCTTAATGACCCCTAACCTCCAGGGGTGCTGGGTTGGGTGAGTCCCTTGAGGACAACAGCTCTTTGCCAATCAGCTCATACATAATACCCCACCTCCACCAGGTAGAGAGGAAAGACAAAAATACTGTAACTCGAACCAAAATATAAACAAGCAAAAACTCTTATGGGATAAAATTAGGGGGTAAAAATTATAGGACAAAAACACTAGCAAAAATGAAATTCTAATTGTTGAAGAAGGCAAAAATGGAAGATTGTATTTAAACTAGAATGGTGAAAAAAAACAAAAGAAAAAAACGCCAAGGAAAAATGTTGAAATTAAAAAAACAAAAGCCCCACAACCAAGAAAGCAAACAGTATATATATCTTGTTAAGTATTGACCAGCCAACAGGTGATCTTCTGAGGTATGAGATGTTAATCTCAATGTTGATACAGCTGTAAGAGATGCGGACTGGAGGCCTCTGCTGATTACTCAGACCCTGCAGGCTTGGGAGCCCAAATAACTCCTCAGCCCACTCAAAGGACACTCCAAGCCATAAACCTTGGCCAAGCAGAAGCTTTCCAGGGACAGCACTTATCCCTGGGATCTGTCCTGGCCTGGCTGTCTGCTTATCCAGTGCGCCAAATCCAGTCTCCCTCTATGTCCCTGAGGGCCACGGCTGTCAATCTGCCAAACACTTGGATCTCCATACTTGCTCAGCGTCTCAAGCCCCACTTTGGGCACCTCAGTCACTAGATTACTTGCCCAAGGTCTCCTGGCTGATCCCGGTGCTGCAACACGCAGGGGCAGCCCACAGCTGAATGATATTAGCTTCTTTCCAACTCAGCAGTTCAGTCTGGGGCCCTAAATAACACCCAAATTTGTCGGCACACCGGCCCAAGATCTCCCAATGCAGTTCAATAGAGTGTCCAAGTCCAAAAAAACCAAAACAGCCCCCAGGTAAGGTTTTTCCTGCTTGTAATCTCGCTGTTGCTGAGGTTACAGCTGCAGGCAGCCTCCAACTGAACAAACACACCCACCACTTGCCAGTTTTCCACCGCTTCTGTCCTCCTTGTGGGTCCAGAAGTCTCTCACTGACCTCCCGTATCACCAAAGAGAAGCCTCTGGGCAAAACCCACCAGCCAGAGATGACTGGGGTCCTCTTTCCCCACTCTCGCTGTGCCCAGCTGCACAGAAGCTGCTACTCGGCTGCCATCTTCAATCCATCTCTCCTACATTGACATTTCTTTCATGGCATCGTGTCCATAAGTGAAATCAGTGACATGTCCCTGATTTCACTTCCACTCTTGCCAGATTTAACAAGAAATTTACAAGTGTTTGTTCATTGTTGTAATTTAAGCTCTGATATTCTTGGGATGGCACACAAAAACACGCAACAACAATAATGAATGTCACCCAGCAAGACACCAGCAGCAGTCACAGGAACACAGCTGAGACACTGATGTGTAGTAGACCGGGTTATGAAACCTTACTCAGCTGTTTGTGCAGTGTTGCCTACATAAGTGCACAGTGGCAAGTTCGAGAAATTGTCATATGTCGTATGCATTCATTGCTCTAAGTTTCCCTCTAACAATGCTTGGTTGTGTACCACAAATTTTGGTTAAGTCATCTTTGATTTTCTTTTTTTTTTTTTTTTGTAGAGACAGAGTCTCACTCTCTCGCCCTCCATAGAGTGCTGTGGAGTCACAGCTCACAGCAACCTCCACCTCTTAGGCTTGAGCGATTCTCTTGCCTCAGCCTCCTAGGTAGCTGGGATTACAGGTGCCCGCCACGACGCCCAGCTGATTTTTGATGCAGTTCAGCCGGGGCTGGGTTTGAACCCGCCACCCTCGGTATATGGGGCCGGCGCCCTACTCGCTGAGCCACAGGCACCGCCCAAGTCATCTTTGATTTTCATAAATAAAAATATTTTAAAATTTCTGTCAAGACTTCTTTGTCTATATGTTGTTTAACCTCCCAATATTTTGGGATTTTCCAGCTATCTTTCTGTTGATATCTAGATTAATTCCATTGTGGTCTGAGAGGGAACCTTATATGATTTTTTTTTTTTTTTTTTTTAGAGACAGTCTAACTTTGTCATCCTAAGTAGAGTGCTGGCTATTTTTTTTGTTGCAGTTTGGTCAGGGCTGGGTTTGAACCCGCCACCCTTGGTATATTGCGCTGGCACCCTACTCACTGAACCACAGGCACTGCCCGGAACCTTATATGATTTCTAATTTTTAAACAATTTCCTAAGTGTGTTTTACAGCTGAGAATGTGGTCTATCTGGAATGTGTTCCATGTGCTCTTGAGATGTGTATTCTATTGTCATTGGACGATATAATGTATAATATTAAATAGATGTCAATTAGATCCAGTTGATTGATGATGCTGTTCAGTTCAACTATATCCTTACTGATTTTCTGGATCTGTCAATTGCTCAACTATTACAATGTATTTGTCTATTTCTTCTTGCAAGAGAATAGCTTAAGCCCAAGAGTTTGAGGTTGATGCGAGCTGCAATGCCACAGCACTCTACAGAGGGTGACAAAGTGAGACTCTGTCTCAAAAAAGAAAAAAAAAGGATGCTGAATTTACAGCCTTTTGGTCTGAGAAGATACAAGGTATAATTTCTATTCTTTTAATTTTTCAGAGGTTTTATTTGTATCCTAGGATGTGGTTGATTTTTGAGTACGTACCATAGGCTGATGGGAAAAATGTCTATTCCTTAGTTTTGGGATGGTGTGTTCTGTATATGTCTATTAATCCCATTTGTCCTAGGCTCTCATTTAAGTCCTTTGTATCTTTGTTTAGTTTTTGTTTAGAGGATCTGTCCAGTTCTGTCAGAGGGGTGTTAAAGTCCCTGGCAATTATGGTATTATGGGATATCATATTGCTCAGACCCATCAAAGCCTGTTTCAGAAATCTGGGAACATTTAATTTGGGTGTATAAATTTTTTATTTTTTTTGAGACAGAGCCTCAAGCTGTCACCCTGGATAGAGTGCCGTGGCATCATAG
Source organism: Perodicticus potto (assembly GCA_963574655.1). Taxonomy (NCBI): domain Eukaryota; kingdom Metazoa; phylum Chordata; class Mammalia; order Primates; family Lorisidae; genus Perodicticus; species Perodicticus potto. Next base: position 14,792 of record CAUYRH010037648.1, on the reverse strand, counting down.
CTCACAGCAACCTCCAATCCCTGGGCTCAAGTGAGTCTCTTGCCTCCACCTCCCAAGTAGCTGGGATTACAGGCGCCCACCACAATGCCCGGCCATTTGTTGGTTGCAGCCATCATTGTTGTTTGGCGGGCCCAGGCTGGATTCAAACCCGCCAGCTCAGGTGTACGTGGCTGGCGCCTTAGCCCATTGAGCCACAGGCGCCAAGCCGGGTGTATAAATATTTAAAATTGAAATGTCTTCTTGTTGTATTGTTCCTTTAACCAGTATAAAGTGTTCATCTTTGTCTTTCTTAACTTTAGTTGCTTTAAATCTGCTTGTACCTGAAAATAAGATTGCAACCCCTCCTTTCTTCTGATTTCCATTTGCTTGAAATATTGTTTTTTATCCCTTAACCCTGAGTCTTAATTTGTCCTTCAAGGCTAGGTGTGTCTCCTGGAGACAGCATATGGATGGCTTGTGCTTTTTTTATCCAATAAGCCAGCTTGTGCCTTGTCAGTGGTGAATTCAGAGCATTGATTATTTATTTATTTTATTTTTTTGAGACAGAGTTTCCCTTTGTTGGTCTCAGTAGAGTAGTGCCATAGCGTCATAGCTCACAGCAACCTCCAACTCCTGGGATTAGGCAATTCTCTTGCCTCAGCCTCCCGAGTACCTTGGACTACAGGTGCCTGCCACAACAGTTGGCTTTTTTGTTGTTGTTATTGCAGTTTGGCCGGGGCTGGGTTCAAACCCGCCATCCTTGGCATATGGGGCCAGCGCCCCACCCACTGAGCCACAGGTGCTGCCTACCATTGACATTTATTGAGAGAATTGATAAGTGTCGTGGAGTTCTATTCATCTTACTTCGTGACAGTCCCTTGTGTAGTTTTATCCTTTGCACCATTGTGGAAGCTAAGTCTTGACTTTTAGCTTATGGGTGTTTACTTTGCTTGAGGTCCATTGGGGTGGTCAGTGTTGAGAATAGGTCTAAGTATTTCCTGTAGAATTGGTCTTGTTTTGGCAAATTTCCTCAGTGCTTGTATATCTGCCAAAGATTTGATTTCTCTGTCAATTTTGAAGCTTAGTTTAGCAGGATACAGAATTCTGGGCTGAAAATCATTTTTTTTTAATGGTTTTTGGCCAGGGCTGGGTTTGAAACCACCATCTCTGGTATATGGGGCCAGTGCCCTACTCCTTTGAGCCACAGGCACCACCAGAAAATCATTATATTTAAGAATGTTGAAGGTGGATGACCATGCTCTTCTGGCTTGGAAGGTTCAGTTGAAAGTCTGCTGTCATCCTAATGGCTCTGCCCCTGTGGGTCAGTTGGCACTTAGACTCCTGGCTGCTTGCAGAATTTTTTCTTTTATCTTGACTTTGGCTTGGAGAGGCTCCATTTGAGTTGAGATGACCTAGGGTTCGATATCCGTCTGAAAGGACTGTGTTGGGGTCTTTAGTAAAACGTGGGAAGTTTCTATTTATAACAGTTTCCTACTAGGGCTTCCATTCCTTTAGGACAATCTTCTTCCCCTTCAGGAATCCCTTTTATTTCTATGTTTGAATGCTTCATGGAATCTAGTAGGTCTCTAAGCACCTGTTCTGCTTTCTCTTTCTTCTTTTCTGCCTCTTTAACTACCTGGGTTAACTCAAAAAATTTTATCCTCTAGCTCTGAGGTTCTTTCCTCTCCATGGTCTAATCCAGGGGTCCTCAAACTATGGCCCACAGGCCACATGTGTTGGTGTGAATTGTATTTGTTCCCATTTTGTTTTTTATTTCAAAATAAGATATGTGCAGTGTGCATAGGAATTTGTTCATAGTTGTTTTTTTTTAAACTATAGTCTGGTCTCCAATGGTCTGAGGGACAGTGAATTGACCCCATTTAAAAAGTTTGAGGATGCCTGGTCTAACCTATTTTTGATACTTTCTCCTTTGCTTCAAACAGAAGTCCTTGCTCTTGGTAACGGTATGTTGCAGTGTGTTTGCAGGACACCAGGTGGCCCTGTGGTTTTTTTAAGAGACAGAAACATAGCTAGAACATCTATGGTCCCTATTCCAAATTTAGTTGCCTTTGGTGATCCCGTTTCCTCAGTATTCAGATCCTGCCAGGTTAGGATCTTAAATCTCACAAGAGTCCTTCAGGGGCAGGTCCCACAGTGCCTTCTGACACCAGTTCCTGTTGAGTGCAGGAGTCTCTCAGCCTGTCATGAGTGGAGTTCTGATCCCAGCAGGCAGAATTAAGACAGCTGTGCTTTAGGTACTTGCTAAGACCTTCTCATGACCTTCCCACAATGGCACCCTCCTGACCACTGAGACCTTCTCAATATGGCTGCCTTGCAAGCAGCCACCAAGCCTATGGCAAATCCACTCCAACCAGCATTCAAATCTTGTTGCTGTGTACCGTTTGAGTCTGCCCACTCTCCCAAGGTTTCCACTCAACACGCACCTTCCCCAACAACTGAAAACTCCAGAAAGGCTTCCTCTTGTCCTGGACTTCTGTGTGTGTATGTGGAGGGAGAGGCAGCCAATCCCAGCTGGTCATAATCACTTGCCTAATTCATCATATTTCTACTGTTCCAGATCAATACGCTATATCCAGCTTACCACCTCCTTGCTGTGCTCCTGAGCTATGACTCTGGGTAAGGTTCTTGTACCAGGTATGGCTGAGTTCTCTCTTTTTCCCCAGTTATTACAGGAGAGCTCAGCTGAATGATCTTTCTGGTCTGCCATCTTGCTGCTCCTCCTGCTGTGCTTTCTTGACAGTGCTTGTGTAGCCAGTGGTTTGGGTTTTAGCTGTTTTAATAGGTGAGTAGTGGTGTCTCACTGTTGCTTTAGTTTTTCCAGTTCCCCAATAGCAAAGGACATGGAGTGTCTTTTCTTCTTCTTTTTTTTTTTTTTTCAGAGACAAAGTCTTAGTTTGTCACCCTCACTAGAGTGCTGTGGCATCACAGCTCACTGCAACCTCCAGTTTTGGGGCTGAGGTGATTCTCTTGCCTCAGTCTCCTGAGTAGCTGGGACTACAGGTGCCCACCACAATGCCCAGCTATTTTTTTGTTGGAGTTTGGCTGGGGCCAGGTTTGAACCCGCCACCCTGAGTATATGGGGCCAGTGCCCTACTCATGGAGCCACAGGCACTGCCCTGGATTGTCTTTTCTTATGCTTATCAGTCATCTCTAGGTCTTCTTTGGTGAGGATTTCTGATTTTTTGCCTACTCTAAAATTGGCTCTCTAATTCATTTTTATTACTTTTTTGTTCTTGTCTAAGGAGGTAATTTTAAAAAATCTCCGAGGAAATTAACTTTTTATTTTTAAATTCTCTTTTGTTTCCTGAATTTCTCTTTCTTCCCAAGTCAATTTTTCTATTTCTTTTTTGTTTGTTTGTTTGTAGAGACAGAATCTCACTTTATCGCCCTTGGTAGAGTGCTGTGGGGTCACACAGCTCACAGCAACCTCCACCTTCCTGGGCTTAGTTGATTGTCTTGCCTGAGCCTCCCGAGTAGCTGGGACTACAGGCGCTCACCACAATGCCTGGGTATTTTTTTTGTTTGTTTTTTGCAGTTCGGCCAGGGCCGGGTTTGAACCTGCCACCCTCAGTATATGGGGCCGGCGCCCTACTTGCTGAACCACAGGCACCACCTGCAATTTTTCTATTTCTTTACTTGAGTTGTTCATTTTCACATCAAGGATTTATCTTCAAATATCCAGTGAGTCTTAGTTTATAATTTTCCTCTTAAATCTTTTTATTTCCTATCCCATTCTCCTTTCCACTGTTATACTTGCTTCATGAGCCTAGAACCTTTCTGAGAATCAGCAGATCAGTACAATTTTTCTCTCTAGCTTCCTCTATCTGAATTCCAGGCTGTAACTTCCTGCTCTTTATTTCACCCTTCAATACTTTTCCAACAACTGTTTTTCAGAAATTCATTGAGATAGCTTACCCTTTCCTGCTGTACACTGTACTTTACAAAAAATAATCTCTCCTCTGTTCCCTCCTTGTGGGTTTATATACAATGGGCAATGAGGGTTGGAATCCAGAGGATTTTCTGGTTAATCTGCCACATTTGAAAATCTTACTGGCCTTATGGACATGCTCTCACAGCAAGAGCCTCCAGACAAAGCCTCTTCTCTCACCTCTGCCTCTCTATTTTTGTATTTTTATATTGATATATAATAGTCATACATATTTGTGGGGTACATGTGACATATAGATACATACATGTATACGTACAATGTGTAATGATCAAATAAGGGTAGTTGGAATATCCACCTCATGTATCTTTTGTGTTGGGAACATTTCAACTCTTCTAGCTATTTTGAAATAGATAATAAATTGTTACCTATAGCTTTCCTACTGTACTACTGAATATGAGAATTTATTCTATGTGTATCTAACTGTATTTTTTATTAAATCATAGCTGTGTACATTAATGCAGTCATGGGGTACAAAGTGCTGGTTTTATATACAATTTGAAATATTTTCATCAAACTGGTTAACATAGCCTTCAGGGCATTTTCTTATTGTGTTCAGACATTTATATTCTGCATTTAGTAAGTTTCGCCTGTACCCCTCTAAGATGCACCATAGGTGTGGTCCCACCAATTACCCTCCTTCCACCCATCCTCCCCCCTCCCTTCCCTTACCCCTTTCCCCATATTCTTGTGCTATAATTGGGTTATAGCCTTCATATGAAAGCTATAAATTAGTTTCATAGTAGGGCTGAGTACATTGGACACTTTTTCTTCCATTCTTGAGATACTCTGCTAAGAAGAATATGTTCCAGCTCCATCCATGTAAACATGAAAGAGGTAAAGTCTCCATCTTTCTTTAAGGCTGCATAATTTTTTTTTTCCATGTTCCCCCATTCACAATACAGACCAGGTATGGGGCCTGGGCTGGAGTGTCCGTAGGGTAGGTTTACTCTGCCTCCTCTTTCTATACAGTCAGTGTAAGAACACAGCCTGTGGTAAGCATCAGGAGGTCAAGACTGCATAATTTGTACCCACTAACTTCTCTTCATCCACCCTGCCCTCCCCTTCCATTTCTAGACTCTGGTAACCACTCCTGTACTCTCTACGTCCATGAGGCCCACTTTTTTAGCTCCCACATATGAGTGAGAACATGGGATATTTGTCTTTCTATGCCAGGCATATTTCACTTAATGCAGTGACCTTGAGTTCTATCCATGTTGCTGCAAATGAGAGGATTTCATTCTTTTTTTATGGCCAAACAGTATTCCATTGTGCATATACAAAGCATCGGACAATTAAGTTCACGAACTCATCCCAGAAAAAGAGCTACATACCTCATTTCTGATTATCACCACAGTCACCTTCTCATTATGGGGTGACTTTGGTGAGTTCTGGAGCCTCTCTAAAGCCTCAGTTTCTTCATGTAGAAAATGGACTTAACTCTCACTTTATAGAATTGTTGGAAGGAAACATATATAAAGTGTGTAAAGTACTTGCCACATCATAGGTGTCTGAATATGAAGTGGTCAGCTCTTGAACTGATAGATTTCCTTAAATGCCCTGAAACAATAAGACTCCCAGCTTTTGCCTTTGGGCTCTGTGTATGTGTTGGGGTATACATTCCTTTAGTGCTCTGCAGAACAGCTTGCTATCTCTATTAGCCTCTACTTCCTGCTTGTGCAGAGTGTCAGGTAAGCCAGAGGTAAGAGATTAGGGTCTCCTTAGGGGTTTCTAGGGTAGGCCCACAGTCCTGCATCCTTAGAAGGAAATGTATAGCTATAAACACCTATATTAGATGGGTACAGTAGTGTGCACCTATGGTCTCACCTACATGGGCACCCCTAAAAATATATCATTTAAGGGGTGGTGCCCATAGCTCAGTAAGTAGGGCGCTGGCCACATGCACCAAGGCTGGTGGGTTTGAGCCTGGTCTGGGCCAGTTGAACAACAATGACAACTGCAACCAAAAAATAGCCAGGCATTGTGGCAGATGTCTGTAGTCCCAACTACTTGAGAGGCAAGAGAATTGCTTAAGCCCAAGAGTTTGAGGTTGCTGTGAGCTGTGACACCATGGCACTCTACCAAGAGTGACATAATGAGATTCTGCCTCAAAAAAAAAAAAAATACCATTTTAAGTACATGATCATCATGTTAGACCATGTGATGAAAGAGTGAGGCATGTGGTAAATCTTGGCCAAGGAGATCATGGAGATTACTGGAAATGATGCTGATAAGATGTGTAGTTCAGGGATTCCTAGAGCCAAAGATAGAATGAGAACTCTATTTCTAGCTATTTTTCTATATAGCCCAGCTATTTTTCTGTTTTGCAGTTCAGCCGAGGCTGGGTTTGAACCCGCCACCTTTGGTATATGGGGCCGGTGCCCTACTCGGTGAGCCACAGGCGCTGCCCGGATTTTTTTTTTTTTTAAAGACTAAAATTTTCAAATCCAGAATTCAATCCAGCAGAGTCCTTGATCTCATTAGATTTGACATTTTTGTTTATGCTCTCTGTGTGTCTAGATTTGAGTGCCTGAGCTCTGAGACTGAGACCAGTGCCTGAGTTCCAGATCTACTGAGCAAAGCTGGCTGACAACAGGCATCTGGGCAGTCTCAACTTGGCTTTGTTGTTTCCACATAGCTGTCATTTTTCCCAGTTACATTGTAATGTGAAAGGTTCATTTTTTTCTTTTCTCCCCGATCTTCCTCTCTCCAAAAGAAATGCAACTATTAGAGCTGGCAGAAGTGAAACAAAGTGGTTTGAAAGACAGTCACAGAAGTTTCAGAGTAAGGAGCAAGGGCAATCAAAAGCTATGATGTTATGTAAGAATCTGAGGCATCCCAAAGGCCTTCCGTAAGCATTTCTTGGGTACACTTTCCCTCTCTGTCCTTCAAAGCCATCCACTCAAGAGATCTGCATTAACAGCATGGTGAGTGGGAAAAGAAAGGTGCAGAGCAGGGCACATGCTGTGTGCCCCATGTGATTTTCAAAAGGGACAATTTATACTACAAATACTCATACAAGACAGTGCAAAGTGATCTGCTGTGTGTAGGAGCTATTTCACTGTTACCCTTTTGAGGTGTTTCTCTTGAAACCATGGGCAAGTTTTACTGTATAACCAAAAAATTACAAGGTAAAAAACCACACAAGGGTTGGCAGGTATGGGAGCAAGCAGCACCCAAAGAGGCTGGGAGCTATTCCGCTCAGCTGCTGCCCACCGGCCCTGAAGGAGGCCTCTTCTGGGTGCATCTCCACAGTCACAGGAAACACACTGCTTCTCACCCCAAGAGTAATAATCTTGATTTATAGCTACTGGGAGCAGCAGATTTGGCTGTGAAAAACATTGCCCTAAATCTGCTCCTTCTTGAAAGAATAAAGGTTGCCTGTTTGTTTACCATTTACAGACATTCAAAGGACTCTTAAGACAATCTTGAGAGGTGGTAAATATTTTGAGCAATGGAAAGTGTTCAATTTGGAATAAGTAAGTACATGCCCTTTCAGGACAGCAGTATTCACCAAGATGGATACCATAGTATTTGAGTGCTTCCCATATGCCAGGCAGTTCCTAGACATGATATCTTATTTTCTTCAAACAATACCTCTGTAAGGTGGATGCCATCATTACTTCCATGGGGACCATTTGGGAAGTTGCCTGTGCAAAGCTGACCTCCACAACCTGAGCACATAATCCTTGTACTGCTGCTGACTACAGTAAGGAAATACAGACTCACATGTCGCCAAGTCTGTGCTGAACAGTTACATCAAAAACATAAGACATGTTTGGAGAATAATTACAATGAGGTAACCCCACCTATCAGGCACCTACTGTGTGCTGGGCACCCGCTGGGCACATTCATCCCCTTGACCTCTCTGTGCAGTGGACACTGATGTCATTCTCAGGGAGGAGGCAACTGAGGCTCAAGGAAGTGAAATGACTTTAGCCCTAGGCCAAAAGCTTGATGGTTCAGAAAGAGAAATAAGGCTCAGTGCCTGTAGCTCAGTGAATAAGGCGCTGGCCACATACACTGAGGCTGGTGGGTTTGAGCCTGGCCCAGGCCTGCTAAACAATGACAACTGCAACTAAAAAATAGCCAGGCATTGTGGCGGGCACCTGTAATCCCAGCTACTCGGGAGGCTGAGGCAAGAGAATCACTTAAGCCCAAGAGCTGGAGGTTGCTGTGAGCTGTGATGCCACAGCACTCTACCAAGGGCAATGCACTGAGACTCTGTGTCAAAAGAAAAAAAAAAAGAGAAATAAGCATCTTCTCTTGCCACTTCTATCCTGTCCCTGTTCTTCCCCTATAGGTCCCTGAGTAAGCAGATGAAAATACCACCATGAGGAGTGTTTGTTCCCTTCCTTCCCATAATAACACCATGACCCTGCTCTGTCCTCGCTGGCATGTGGTCTAGGGCAATCTTGCTCTTTCCTCTGCTGTCCCAGACCAGAAGCTGGGACTCTGCTGACCAAGGAGGGGAAGACGAGGATAGTGGGAGCTCTTAATCTCACCTTAGCCCTGTGTCCTGGCTTTTCCTACACACAGATTTGCCATGTGGACATGGACACTTGGTAAAGGTCAGCACCCAATTTCCTCCCTGTGGAAGCTGTGTGCTGGCTCCATTCTAGAGGGCTGCCAGCTGGGTTTCAGGTGAACCCTTGATTCCTGGTAGGTGCTGTGCACTTGGGGCGGGGGGGCTGAAAGGGTCTAAAGTTTCCAGTCACGCTTGGTGGATAAGAAAGATCCTGACAGGGTTGTGAAAGCTACCAAGAAATGTAAAAATAATGGAGTCAAAGGGAACGGAGAACTCTGCTTTGCTGAGAAGCTTCTGACCCTGACACTTTACTCAGACACTGGTAAAAGAAAATGCTTCAAGGATATCTCAGTTGCCCAGATAATTTTTCAAACTAAGACATTTCAAAAAATTCCCTGGTTGAGAAAATGTATTTGTCTAATAATTATTTCACAACAAATCATGTGAAAACAATATAATACTGGCCCAAAGCTGTCAGGGGTGAGAAGATTCCCAGCATCTACAGTTGTTTTCCACACCCAGTTTATCAGCTCGCTCTGGACCCTCTTCCTGGACAACAAACTGAATAACAATAAGCTGATGTTTGTCAGCTCTGTGACTCTCTGGAGCTCCAGCCCTGCACATCCAAATCAGCACAGGGTACCTCCCTGGCCCTTTTGTCACAGGGGCTCCAAACATACCTGATCTTGCATCTCCCACTGCCCTGGAGTATCCTCCTACAGGCTGTTCCTGGATGCCTGCCTACCCATCCAGGGCTCGCCTACTAGTTCTCTAAATCTTGGAGAATTTTTTTTTTTTTTTTGAGACAGAGCCGCAAGCTGTCACCCTGGGTAGAGTGCTGTAGCATCACAGCTCACAGCAACTTCCAACTCCTGGGCTTAAGCGATTCTCTTGCCTCAGCCTCCCAAGTACCCAGGACCACAGGCGCCAGCCACAACGCCTGGCCATTTTTTGGCTGCAGCCATCACTGTTGTTTGGCAGGCCTGGTTGGACCTGAAACCACCAGCTCTGGTGTCAGTGGCTGGCACTTTAGCCACTTGAGCTACAGGCACCAAGCCAGATAATTTTTTTTTTTTTTTAAAGACAAGAATTTCTCTCTGTTGCCCAGGCTAGAATGCCATTAGCCTTGCTCACTGCAACCACAAATTCCTGGCTTCAAATGATTCTCCTGCCTCAGCCTCCTGAGTAGCTGGAACTACAAGCATCTGCTACAATGCCTGGATAATTTTCCTATTTTTTTCCTATTTTTAGTAGAGCCAGGGTCTCACTTTTCTCAGACTGGTCTCAAACTCCTGAGCTCAAAGGATCTTCCTGGCTGGGCCTCCCAGAGTGCTGGGATTACAGGAGTGAGCCACAACCACCAGCCTGCCTCTCTAATTCTATCAGCCAATGGTGGCCAAGTCCTAGCAGTCTCATCTCTAAAGGTCTCCCCTACTGTCATCTCTTCTTCATTCTCTCAGTGACTATTCTACTCAAGGACCCCCCTCTCCATCTGCACTACTACAATTACTTGGTCAATCCACTGCTTCAATCATGAATTCTTTCTTAAGATGAAAGCATATCCAGATGCTCAATACAGTAACAAAAGCAAACTGATTCTAGAAGGAGAAAGGAGCTGGACACAAGTAAAAACTCTGTGGCTTATAAGACCACTTTCTGAGTGAGGTACACTCCTACTTCATCTCTTTCCGTATTTTCTGGAATTCCTGTAATTTCCTGAATACACACCATGAAGTGTAAATCCTTGGAATATATTATTTATTCTGCTCACAGTGTTTTCCTTTCTTGTTTGCCCAGCTCATGGTTAAAGCCTCATGCAGAAAGGACCAGGTCTGAATCCCAGCTCCACCAAATGGTAGCTCTATAACCCTGGTCTTTTCTGAGCCTGATTCCTCAGTCCTAAGATAAAAGTACTATCAATACTTATGTTATCAAACTGTTAACACATTAAATAATGCTACAGTTCTTGCTTAGCAGAAAGATGGTACATGGTAAGTACTTGATACCATGTTAACAAGTCACAATTATCCTCACCCTTTATGAGACAACTCAATGCCACCTCATCCATGAAGCATTTCCTTATATCCTCCATCTGAGCCCCCAGTGAAACCCACCATGCCGCATTCACAGGTGGGTTTACTTATCCACCTCCCTCCTCACACTGTGACCTTAAGGACAGAGGCTATCTTGTTCATCTTTGCTTTTCTGCTATTCATTAGTAACTGGTAATTAGTAGGGGTCACTGTTTGTTGAACTCATTAATGAAAAAGGGAGGACATAGGACCATTCATCAATCACATTTATTGAGTGTGTACTGTGTAACAATATTCTGGTTGGTGGGGGTACATGAGTGAATAAACAGATGGGGCTCCTGCTCTCATGGAGCTCCCATTCTAATGGGGAGGAACAAGCATAATATATTAGATGGTATAAAGTGCTTTGGGGAAAAATAAACCAGATAAAGAGATAACAAATCAAGGGCCAGTTGTTGCTCTTTATATAAGGAGGTCAGGGAAGGGCTCACAGAAAGGTGACATTTGAACAGAAACCTGAAGGAAGTGAGGGGCAAGGTGCAAGACACGGATGCAGGGGAGAATGATCCAAACCAAGGGGACATGCAGTGCAAAGGCCCCAAGGGGAGAACGTGCTGGACACATGTGAGTCACAGGACACTGGCTGGGGGCGCCAGGGCTGGAGCGGGAAGTGATAAGCCTAGAGAAGCAGTGGGGGCCACTATCCCTTCATGAAGATGCAAACTATTACTGCTATTTTACTTTCTTTCTTTTTTTTTTTTTTTGCAGTTTTAGTCGGGGGCCGGACTTGAACCTGCCACCCCTGGTATATGGGCCTGGTGCCCTACTCCTTGAGCCACAGGTGCCACCCATAGATTGCTTTCTAGGGCATCTTGAACATCTTGCCTATTTACCTTTTTAAAAATGCAACAGGAAGGATAACTCCCAAGTTTAGTCATTCTAATTGATTACAATTGATGATGTTTCATACTAAAATCTAAATCTCAATTGCTTTGAGTTCGCATCTCTGAAAATGCAAAAAGTCCCACCTCAAAGAGAATCCTTTTTCCCCAAGTATTTCTAGGAATCATGGGGGTGTGGGCTGCTGTGGCTGCTCAGGTCAAGTTTTGGCAGCATCAGGCCTTGATGGTTGTACAATTTTTTTTTTTTTTTTAATTGAGACAGAGTCTCACTTTCTCATCCTCAGTAGAGGGCTGTGGCGTCATAGCTCACAGCAATCTCAAACTCTTGGGCTCAAGCGATTCTCTTGCCTCAGCCTCCTTAGTAGCTGGGACTACACGTACCCGCCACAACATCCGTTTTTTGTTTGTTTGTTAAGCAGGCTCTGGTGGGGTTTGAACCCACCATCCCCGGAGCATGTGGCCAACACCCTCACCTCTGAGCTATGGGCATCTGGGTGTGTACACATTCGCTACAGTGGGGCTCCACTCATGATTCCAAGTCCTGGCAAGTCCTGGTTGGCCAGAGGACTAAGATTCTAAGATTCTACAGGGCCTTGCCAGGGGTATCCAGAAGGCTGCCACTGTGCCTCAATACAAGAGGTCCCTCTCATGAGGTAAGAACATTTCTCTGGGTTCAGATAAGAGGGGGCTGTTCTACAGCAAAACTTTTTGAATTCCAATATGACACTGTCTATTAGCACAGCTTTTAGTTCACACCTTACAACCTTTCTCTCTCCAGGGGTCAAACTTACCTTCAAGTTGCCTGGGTCAGGACATACCTGGAACAGCGTGCCTCTGACATTGTATCTTCCTGGGAAGCTGAGCTTCTTCTGTCAGACTGGTAAATTTCCCATGGGGCTCCCACAGTTTGTGCAAGCAGGGCTCTGCCTGTGCCACTCCAGCACATTAGACCTGCCAATAATCAAATCCAATAGTGTACAGAGTTCAAGACTTACCCCAGGATACACAGTCCCAGTAAAGAAACCAATAAATGTGATGTCCGAGGAAGGTTATTACCTAATTACAAACCAGGACAGCCAAATCCCATCTCCTACCCAGCTGTGACCCTCTGAGGGTCTTCTTCAGGATATTAGTTTTACCAGCATCCTAAGGTCTTCCATTTATAATTCATGGTGTGATTACATTGAATAGTAACAGCAAAATCTGGAAAAGAGTGGACATAGGTGTTCATTTCAGGTAAGATTAACAAAGTCCAAGAGCAAGTTGAGGTTCACCACAAAAACTCTAAGCATGTATTTAAATCCTAGTTTTTCATCCAGAAAATCCCACAACATAACTGAGAGCTTTGGAGGCAGAAAGAATTTGACTTTAGATCCCTGGTTTGCTTGCTATTTACTGTGTCTTAGGAGAGCCACTCGCTTTGAATCTATTTTTCTCACTTATAAAAAGGCAATGATAATTACTTCTTGGAAGGCCTAAGGGTAATACACATAAAGGTCATAGTAGGACCTAACACCTAGTAGGCACAAGGCCAATACTACTCTCTGTCCCTTTTTTGTAGAGACACACACAGGATGCTCCTCATCATGCCATCTATGCCATGGGATTGACTTTAAAAGGTTTTAAAAAACAAAATCAGTTGATGTAAGTTCAATTTCATTCTGAATCTTAAGATTAACACAATCATGATGAAATTCTGTTTTTATTCCTCTTTATTATTTCATATTGAGCATCATTATATTCTCAAGAAACCCTTAATTGGCTTTCTCCATCTGTGGTTTTCTGACTTCCTCCACAAAAACAAAATAGTAATAATTCAGAAACATCAAGAAAATAAAAGCCAAGAAATAAAAAGTCTAAACAAGAAAAGCTATTGTGAACTCTATGTAGAAAAGACCTAGCTGGCAAGGTAGCCAGGAGAGCACACAGTGGAGACAGCTATTGATTGATACCCTGACACCAGGAGACGAGCGCTTGAATCCTGGTTCTGGCACTCATTACATGGGAGGCACCTTATAACGAGTAACTCTTCTCTTTGTGCCGTTTTCCTCATCTGTAACATGGGATACTATCATCTCATGCAAGTGATTACAATCAATGTTAAATGAGAAGTCCTTTATGTTAGTTAAGCTCAACAAACTGAACAGAGACAATCAGACAGACCTTGTTGCTGCCCCTGGGAGCTCATAGCCTCTCTGGTGTGGGCCTTTCTTCCCTGAGTTGGCTTTCAGAAGAGATGAGCTTGGAATAGCTACACATGACTATATTGATCAACTTCTCTGAGAGCACCTCAAAAAACCAACACTTAACCTCTTAGCTTTCTCTGCTGGTCTCATGTTATAACTTGTCTGGGGAAATCACCCTACTTCCATGCTATCTCTAGTAAAAACGCTTCTTAACATCTTGCCCAAAAAGCATACAACAAAAGAATCATAAAGAAGTCACTATTGCCAACTCTCAAACTATGAGCACTGATTTCCCTTGGCCACAAGAGATCCTTACATTGTGGAGACTAAACTCCAGTTCTCTTTACTGCCAATACTGAGCCTTAACATGTCGACATAATATATTTACAACACGTTTCTCTTAAAGCCTCGCGTATCACTCTCTGGTCAAATAGATTCAAAGGATATCTATCATCAGCTGTCTGTACTTGGGCCTGATGTACCTTAAACCTCCCTCCTTACTTTTTTAAGCACCCATACCATGGAAAGAACCTTTGGGTCCAGGACTCCAGGCTTTGTTAAGAACTAATCCTTGGGGCTCAGTGCCCGTAGCCCACATACACTGAGGCTGGCGTGTTTGAGCCTGGCCTGAGGCCTGCTAAACGACAACTGCAACAACAACAACAAAAATACCCAGGGTTGTGGCAGGCGCCTGTAGTCCCAGCTACTTGGGAGGCTGAGGCAAGAGAATTGCTTGAGCCTAAGAGTTTGAGGTTGCTGTGAGCTGTGAGACAAAGTGAGACTCTGTCACAAAAAACAAACCTAATCCTTGGAAGCACAAATCCACATCCTCTTCTCCTAACATGAATGGTATTTTTACTAGTTCCTCCTTCAAACTTTGTAATGTAAAAGTCCTTCTTTAAAACAGCAACAATTAAAAAAAAAAAAAAAAGTCTGGCTCGGCGTCTGTGGCTCAACGGGCTAAGGCGCCAGCCACGTACACCTGAGCTGGTGGGTTCAAATCCAGCCCAGGCCCGCCAAACAACCATGACGGCTGCAACCAAAAAATGGCCAGGTGTTGTGGTGAGTGCCTGTAGTCCCAGCTACTTGGGAGGCGGAGGCAAGAGACTCGCTTGAGCCCAGGAATTGGAGGTTGCTGTGAGCTGTGATGCCACAGCACTCTATCCAGGGTGACAGCTTGAGGCTCTGTCTCAAAAA
>CAUYRH010037645.1:0-38739 GCA_963574655.1 Perodicticus potto | reverse complement strand
CCACAGGCGCCCGCCACAACGCCCGGCCATTTTTTGGTTGCAACCGTCATTGTTGTTTGGTGGGTCCAGGCTGGATTCGAACCCGTCAGCTCAGGTGTACGTGGCTAGCGCCCTAGCCCGTTGAGCCACAGGCGCCAAGCCATCCTGATATAATTGTGTGTTTCCCCCTACACAAAGGCAAGCAGACCGTCAGACCTCAGTGAGGAGGGGCCGTGCAAGGGCAGGGACACAGCATAGCCACTACTTCATCAATGGCAGAAAATGTAGCCTCCAAATGTAGCAAGTACAAGTTGGATCTACCAGGTGTATAACACAAATGTCTTAATGCTGTAATTGAGTAAATGAGGTGAAAGCTATGTTGATTAGCAGCATGTAAGCAAAACAAAAAAAATGTAGCCTCAGTTCAATGCAGTTAGAGACACTGGAGAGAGCTCCTTCTTTCAGCAGATTATCAGAAATGCAGGTTAAACTCCAGGCAAACAGAGGATGGGGAGCCTGGAAACATGCTAACACTCCCAGTCCCATAAATCAGTCTTAATACCTGTAACACAGATATGACAGGCCTTACATCCATAGCACCCCCAATGTGTTTCTGCCTAAAAATTGAACTTGAATCCAGTAAAACATCTAGCCAAAGTTATCTAATATGCCAGTCACTAGCTATATGTGCCATTTAAGTGCAAATCTGATTAGTTAAAATTAAATAAAATTTAAAATTAAGCTCCTTAGTCATGTTAGCCATGTTTCAAATGCCCAATAGCCATAAGTAATTGCCATATATAACAGTGTTGATCAGACATTTCTGTTATTTGATAAAGTATTACTGGATAGCACTGGTCTAGTCTGGAGAAAATACCAGGGACAGGGGAGCAAGTCAAATAACACCTCAAGGAAGCAACCAACCAATATAGGACAGCTGCAGGACAAATGTCCCATCTCTCCAACAAATCGAGGGGATTGAATAGAATAAGTAATAGGAGTTGTCATAAAAACAAATTACAATCAATAGACGTAACAGAAAAATGCAGTTTGGGGATTTTATTTGGATACAAATCCCAAAACATCACCATATCCTGACATCTTTGAAACAATTAAGAAATTTTTAAGATGGCCTAGGTATTATAAGAAATTAAAGCAACAGTAGGGCTGGCTCGGCGCCCATAGCACAGTGGTTACAGTACCAGCCACGTGCACTGAGGCTGGTGGGTTCGAGCCTGACCCAGGCCAGCCGAACAACAATGACAACTGCAACAAAAAAAATAGCCAGGCCTTGTGGCGGGTGCCTATAGTCCCAGCAACTTGGGAGGCTGAGGCAAGAGAGTCACTTAAGCCCAAGAGTTTGAGGTTGCTGTGAGCTGGAACGCCATAGTACTCTACAAAGGGCAACATAGTGAGTGAAACTGCCTCAAAAAAAAAAAAAAAAAAAAAAAGATCAGTGAGGCCCAGTGGCTTACACCTGTAATCCTAGCACTTTGGAAGGACAAGGTAGGAGGATCTCTTGTTCAGGAGTTCAGGAGTTCAGGAGTTCAAGACCAGCCTGAGCTAGAGCAACTACTAAAAACAGAAAAAAGTAACCAGGTGTTGTGGAGGGCAACTATAGTCCCAGGGACTTGGGAGGCTAAGGCAACAGGATCTCTTGAACCTAAGAGCTTAAGGTTGCTGTGAGCTATGACACCATTGCACTGTACTCAGGGTGACAGAGTGAGACTCTGTTAAAGTTAATTTTCTTATGTATGATAATAATATGTGTCTTACCCAATTTTGTATTGCTATAACAGAATACTACAGACTAGGTAATTTATAAAGGAAAAAATTTGTTTCCTACAGTTCTGGAGGCTGAGAAACCCAATATTAAAGAACTGGCCTCTGGTGAGGACCTTCTTGCTACATGGTCCCATGGAGGAAAGGCAAGAGAGGGCAAGGGCAAGCGAGGACAGAGGGCACCAGACTCACTTTCACCAGGAACCCATCACAACTATAGCAGCAGTAAAGGAACCCATCACAACTATAGCAGCAGTAATCCATTCACAAGGGTGATCCCTCATGCCCTGATCACCTCCTAATGGTCCTACCTCTTAACGCTGCCATAGTAGCAATTAAACTTTAACCTTAGTTTTGGAGAGAGTATTCAATCTTCAATAGTATAGTTAAGTTAAAAAAAAAAATCATATCAGAGATGAACAGTGACATATTTATGGGAAAAATGACAGATGGCATGACACACACAAATATATAAAGTATGATTATATATACTTTTTTTTTACTTTAAAATATTTTGGCAAAAAAAAATATTTTGGACAAAAAATAGTAGAATATTGATAATTGCTGACACAGGACATTGATTATATGGCAGTACACTAGTCTGTTCTTCCTGCTTTTGTGTATGTCTGAACATGACCATTATAAAAAGATAAGAAGAAACCTCAGAACGCTGAGGTTAAAATCAAAACGCTCTTTGAGGAAGTCTTGAATAAAAGTATGGCTGATCTAGAAGAGGAAGGAAGCTTGAGGGGTGATAAGAGCCTGACAAATGGAAGAGCAAGTTGCCCTCCTTGTGGTTTAACTGAGAGCTGCTCCTGCTTCTCGTATCCACTCACATTCATCTAGAATGAGGCTTTAGTGGAGGCCAGCAGTTTCTAGGATACCACAAGGGCCTGTCTGCTTGCCTGGCTCTGTCCTTGTGCTCTCTTCTGACTTCTACTTGTCTCAACCTCTCCTGGGAGTCGCCTTCCTGGCCCCTCTGTCCTTACACAACTTGGCGCCATTGCAGTCTTTCTGTCCTCCCTGACTAGCCCCTCCAGCTCCCGCCTGATGTCCCAGAGGCAAAAGCAACACACACAACCAGGCTCACCTAGAGAGGAGTTGGCTGAGGAGCCAGCACAGCTGGTGTTGGCATCTGATGGACATTCAGTGGCAGCGATGTTTACACAGGAGTTTTCCCATGAACGACACTGCACACAGCTGAGGGATTCTGAGGAGACAAGATATCCAACATAGGTTAACATTCAACAGACAGTCATAAAGTGTACTCTGCAAAGTACCAGACCCACGTCAAGGTAAAAGACATAGGTGGGATGGCATTCCTACCCTCTGGGGTTCCCCAAGATTGATTCTATGATATGGAGCTACCCCTATTAGTCTCTCCCCACTGTTCACCATTCCCCAATGGGAAGATCCAACCCTAACCTACAACACAGAGGGATCCACTGACAGCAGGGTACAAAGATAGATCTCGTGCCTTCCACTGATCACACTTAATGTATGAGGCCATGTGAGAGTTCCCCAGGTCTTAGAGAGCAAGAAGTATCTGGTGGGCTCGGCACCCATAGCTTAGTGGTTAGAGCACTGGCCACATACATCAAGGCTGGTGGGATTGAACCTGGCCTGGCCTGCCAAAAACAATAACATATGCAACAACAAAAGAAATAACTAGGCCTTGTGGTGGACAACTGTAGTCCCAGCTACTTGGGAGGCTGAGGCAAGAAAATTGCTTAAGCCCAAGAGTTTGAGGTTGCTGTGAGCTGTGACGCCACAGCACTCTACCACTGGCAACATAGTGAGATTCTGTCTCAGAAAAAAAAAGAAGTGTCTGGTGAAATGGGAAATGGGATCTTCAACCAAAAAGGGGACTCCAGCATCTCTCACCTACAGCTGCAACGGCAAGTGCCAAGATGATGCCAGCAATGAGGACTCCCTTCATGGTGCTGAAGTTGACACCCCCAAGGATAAGGCCACAGACCCTCAAGCCTAAAAGGACACAAAAGGGGAATCCCTGAGGTGTTGGAGGGCTGCCTGTCATCCCCAAGGACTTTTATCATACTGCAGCTGTCCCAGAATACAGTCTAGCCCATGACAGAGAGAATCAGATTCCTTAACCAGAAGCACAAAACTGGGACACAGATCCCACCCTGCCCTAACGGAGGTCCGAGGTTTTCTAATCTCAAATGCCTTCAGAAGTATCTACATGTATGAAGCACATATGGCATCTACATACATGTGTATTTCTATGGCTATGAAGTAGAGTTGGGGCATTTCCTGTGGAGCTGTTTCTGGTGCCAGATGGGCAGGCTGGCCAATTTCCAGTTCCATTGCTGATGACGTCCAAGCAGAAAGAGCTAGGCTGGTGTCCCTGTCCTCCTCCCTCTCCCAGAACTCAATGCCTTTCTGAACTCCTCCTCCTGTCCCATCCTTCCACCCCCATTTGTGGAAAAAACTGTCTTCCATGAGACTGGTCCCTGGTGCCAAAAATGTTCTGGTTCATGGCCTGTTAGGAAACAGACCACACAGCAGGAGGTAAGCACCGGCAAGCAAATTTACACCCACTCCCCATTACTTGCTAAACCCCGCCTTCTGTCTTATCATCCTCCTTTCCACCTCCCGATCACCGCTTACCTCCCCTTCAGGAAACCAGCCACTGGTGCCGGAAAGGTTGACATAGCTCCAGCTGGTATCTCACTACATTCACATTTCACACTCAGGGTTTTGCTCCTGCCGCCACAGTAGAGCGACACTTGCTGAGCAGTCACTACAGTGCAAGTACTTTACAGATAGCAACTTAGGTAAGTGCAGGTGCTACTATTAACACCACAGGGAAAACCAAGCCCCCAAAGGGCTAAGTAACACTCAAAGTCAAGGCCCTCGTTTGGGAGGTGTTAGAGCTGGGCTTTGACCTGAGGCCCCCAGTCCATACTCCTTCCAGCAGATGACAACTCCAGCGTCCTCAGCCTGGACACATTCAACCTGCAGCACTGAATCGGAGCCTCCATGTGATTCTGACTAGCATTTTACCAATCATTCTGTTCCTCGCCTGAAAATAACCCCTGAAAATCCCTAAGGTTTGGTTATATTCCAGAGCTCCCAACAATTCAGCTTGCCTGCAGCTGAGCAGCACAGGTAGGAGGCATCCGGCTCTGCCAGGAGACTTCCTAGTCATTAATGACGCCCTGCACACAGCAGCCAGGACCACTAGCCAGGCTGTGTCTTTGACGTTAGATAAAATGAAACATTCTGCTTCCCATCTCACTGGCCACATGCCAAGCATGCACAACCAGCCAATCATCACAGCAGGAAATCCCACTCAGCAGTACTGCCATAATCAAGATTATTGTCCCCACCATGCAGGTGAGAAAACTGCAACATGGAGAGATAATAAAGTAGCAAATCACACCCAGCTTGTCAGGCGAGACCAGAACTTTCTTCCGGGCTCTTTCAGATCCAAGGCCTAGTTGCATCATGATAGCTACTGTTTACAAAGGCAGGACTGCCTGCACCCGGACGCTGCAGCCCCTTATCTGTTACACACCATACCACACATATCACATATACACACAACACACAAACCACACTAAACACACACCACACACACAACACAGCATACCCACCACACTAAACCATATACACACACCACACACACACACACACACACATCACTATACACACACACCACATACACTACATACACCACACACACACCCACTATATACACATCAATGCCACACACACAACACAGTACACACACACACCACATCATACACACCACACTAAACCATACACACACATACCACACACACACACATCACTACACGCACACACCACATACACTACATACACCACACACCCCCCACTATATACACATGTCAATGCCACACACACATACATACCACACATACAACATATACACATCACACACACACCCCACTACACACACATATACAATGCAACACACATACACACCACACATGAAATACACACACCACATACTCCACTCCACGCACACACCACATACACTACATACACCACAAACACACCCCACTACGTACACTCATACAACGCCAAACACACACACACACCACACATACACACCACTCCACACACACACATACACACTGCTGTACACCATGCTTGACTTATCAGGCATTGGTAGGAAGGAAGAGAAACCAGTCCATCAAGGGGGAGCAACCTGTATATTATCCCCACACCCCAATATTTAGAGATCTAAACAGAAAAATAAGGCATGTCTGGTTTGGAGCTTATAGAAGTTATGCCAGTCACCCTGCCAGACCTACTTCTCCTCTGTACAGACTTTCCAGGGTTGAGCCCTCCGGGAACGGGCCCTCGAGCTTTACTAGTGTGGAGGAAGAGGAGGAAGAGAAAGAGACAATGAGAGGGACCATGGCAGCAAAGTGAGTCACATGAGCCATGAGTGGATGAGCCTCACTTTCAGAAAGAAAGGACAGAGGTCTAGAAAGGTCGGCCTGGCCAGGGGTACACAGGAAAGAAACAGAGCTCTGTAGGAAAGAGAGGCAATGCAGCTGGGGTTCAAGGTGTGGTTCCCACACAGAGCAGGAGAAGAAAGAGCATCTACACACACCTCCTTGCTAGGCTCTTCATATTTGCAAAGTTCTATTGCTGAATTTTTTTAACAGCTTGGCAGGGTCCTACCACAATTGCTGTCACCGGACACACAGGGAAGTCAGATGTCAGAGGCTGAGGACATAGTACCACACAGAGCAAAAGACAGCACACACAGAGTGGCACACAGAGCCCGCACATGGACAACACGAAGAACCACAGAGGTGAAAACAATACACAAACTGCACTGCATCCTGTAACCTCCCTCCACCCTAGCTTCTCTCTCCCGAGGAGGATGGCACCACAGAGGGCAGTGCCAAAGAAGCCAGAGCCAGGACAGGACATGAGCTGGCCCTGAACTTCCTTCCTTGGTTTCAGCTTCTCCATGGCTCAGGTCCCAGCCTTGCAGTCTCCCCACCTTCTGGTTCTGGCCCAGAGACTGTGCTGCAGAAGGCGGCTCTTGCAGAGGCTTGGGGCAGGTAGGACAGGCCTCATATAGCAGTTGGCCCAGGGTCATAAAGCACAGCCACCTTCTGGGGAGGGACCTCAGGGTGACATGGGCCACTGCTTCTGGCTATCAAACTATGCCCTGCCCAGCCACAGAGCCCCAGGCAGCTTAACTCTTTAGCAGCTACACTGTTGATGTCCTCTCTGAGACCTCTAGGAATTAGGAGCAACTTTGATGAAAGCCTCGCATTAGCAAAAGGTAAGTGAGAACAAGATATCTTCCAACATCAGCTATGGGCCACTAAATCCATTCCACAATCTGTTAAGGACAAATACTGCCTATACCAACCTGGTAAAACAGTCACCATGATCACCCCCATTTCCACTGATTTGAAATAAACACATAGAGGTCCAGGCAAGAGGGCAGGAATTCTATCTCGGAAGGGGTCTGAGCCAAGAACTTGGCAAAGGGCCCAGTCGAGTGCATGCATCCTCACCCTACTTGCTCTCTGCCTGTGTTAGCTTCCGGGAACTCTTATTGATGGGATTATTCCTCCAGCTTGGAAATGTGACGACACACTAAAAATAGTGAAATTACTGCTCCAACATTCCTACTCCTCAGTCACTTTGCAGAAGAAAGGTGCATACCCTGAAAGACACACTTGCCAATCATTTGTGCCCTTGATGGTGATCATCCTGAGTCTTGAGTTCTCCATCTTTCAAATGCAAACATCCCACCACCCACTCACAAGTTGTCCTGAGCATTAGAAAGAGGTCACATAGGCAGATATTCAGCATGCAAGTATCCCATCATAAAAAGCTTCAAAAACGACGGCTACTATTCCTGCTCTGGCTCCATGAGCTCACACCAGTGACATCACAGCCTAAAGGGACAGTCACAACTACACAGAGCAATGGCCTAAAGTGAGGCCCCAGCCTTGGAGTCAACTTCTGCCAGCTTCCAACTGAGTGAGCTTAGAAGAGTACACATTGTGGGCAGCACCTGTGGCTCAGTGGGTAGGGTGCAGGCCTCATATAACCAAGGATGACAGGTTCAAAACCCGGCCCCGGCCAAACTACAACAACAAAAAAACATAACCGGGTGTTGTGGCGGGCACCTGTAGTCCCAGCTACTCAGAAGGATGAGGCAAGAGAATCACCTAAGCCCAGGATTTGGAAGTTGCTGTGAGCTGTGTGATGCCATGGCACTCTACCAAGGGTGATAAAGTGAGACACTGTCTCTACAAAAAAAAAAAAAAAAAACATTACACATTGAGCATTGGTTTCCTCACCCGAGTGAGGTGGTACTTAATTCCTATAAAGATTAAAAGATGTTAATTTTTCAATAAGTTGTACCAAAACATCAACCTACGTTTGTACCACTCTTGTAAAGTACTCTCATTTGTACCACTCTTTCAAACAGAGTAATTTAATACCAGAAAAATTAAGAGAGAAAGTTTACAATGCTCTTTGCACAGTACATAGAATATTAGAAATCTGGCTCAGGGAAACTCTGCTATTATTATCATTAACTCAATCACTAACAGTTTAGCTGAGCTTCCTTCAGGGCTGGTAACATGTCTAGAATTAAATCAGCCAATCATCTCATGAAATTTTCAATATAACCATTTCTGTTAAAACTCAGTCTCTAAATATAAGGCATATTTGAAAAATTACTGCATATAGCAATTAGAAAGCCAGTTTGTCTGCAAGACTACTAATATACACTTTCACTCAGGCTAAGTTAGGGAGACAAAAATAAAACAACAGGCAGTCCTGGCTTGACTCCTGTTTATACCCATTATTAGCTGTGTGACTTTGGTTAAGACTCTCAGTATCTCTGTACATATTGAAACCCATAATGGCATAAATGTATTCATGATTTATGTACAAATGACTTAATCAAAAAAAAAAAAAAGAAAAAGAAAAAGAAAAACAAAGTGACAATGCCTGTTTTGCAGAGTGCCTTAGAGAGTTCTCAGAAATGACTGTTTTTTCCTCCTTGTCCTTCCTGTGACAGTTTAGCCTTAAATTTACACAGTTATTCAACAAACTCTTGTGTGTGCTTCCATGCCAGGCCCTGGCACAAAGTTGAGTTCTGTGCCTGCCCTGTGATTTTAAGCTAATAACAACAACTACAAGGCTGGATGTGATAGCTCATCCCTGTGATCCTAGCACTCTCGGAGGCTGAGGCAGGGAGGGTACTTGAGTTCAGGAGTTTGAGACCTGCCTGAGCAAGAGAGAGACCCTCCACTAAAAATAGAAAAGCTAGGGGCAGTGCCTGTGGCTCAATGAATGGGGCGCCAGCCCCATATACCGTGGGTGGTGGGTTCAAACCCAGCCCCGGCCAAACTGCAAGAAAAAAAAATAGCCAGGCGTTGTGGCAGGTGCCTGTAGTCTCAGCTACTTGGGAGGCTGAGGCAAGAGAATCGCCTAAGCCCAGGAGTTGGAGGTGCTGTGAGCTGTGTGATGCCACGGCACTCTACTGAGGGGGATAAAGTGAGACTCTGTCTCTACAAAAAAAAAAAAAAGAAAAGAAAGAAAAGCTAGCCAGGGATTGTGGCAGGAGCCTGTAGTCCCAGCTGCTCAGAAGGCTGAGGCAGGAGGATCACTTGAGAGCAAAAGTTTAAGGTTGCTGTGAGCTATGATGCTACAACACTCTACCCAAGGTGACTGAGTGAAACACTGACTCAAAAAAAAAACAAAAAACTATACGTAAACAGATTTTGAAGAACAACAAGTAAACCGACAGATAATTGCAAATTGAAGTGTTGTGAGGGAAACAAAATAGAAGCAGAGGTAGGAGCTGACAGCACTGAGGTGGGAAGATGGTGCAGACAGCCTGGGCTGGACACCACTCTGAGAGGCTGAGAGGCGACAGGGACCAGGCAAGGGATGAGCAGGGTAAGACGATCCCAGAAAGTAAACAAAAAGCATGAGTAAAAAAAGGTTTATTAGTGAAGAAGAATGTATATTGCTCAAGGAACTGAACAAAGTTTATTGAAGAAATACCAGTTTAATACAGAATTACAAGGTCAGTATACACACCCTTTCTTCTGAGGTCTTTTCAGTATTCTGTGTTTGTTCTTCTCATAAGCTGCTTAAATGACAGGTAAAAAGGACTAGACTTGTTTGAAACCTTGTATTGCCATTTACCAGCGGTGTGTTAGCTTTCCTCCTTGAGTCACAATTTCCTTATCTAAAATGGTTGTGACTTTGAAGGCTATGTTAACCAGTTTGATGAAAAAATTTCAAATTGTATATAAAACCAGCACATTGTACTCCATGATTGCATGAATGTACACAGCTATGATTTAATAAAAAATAAATAAATAAATAAAATGGTTGTGATTTAAAGTTGGTAATACTTACCCTAAGGGAAAATGAATGGTGACTGTCTCCTTTCATCTATGAAATAAAATGGGAAATAATCAATTTGCAAATTGGCCCCACCATGCCCCCAAAAATGTGATATGTGAGCCAGGCTCAGGAATAAGTTCAATACCCTTCACTGGTCACTCCAAGGTCACTGTTTCTATGTGGAGTAAAGCCAGTCATGTTGACAGGAGAACTAGGCTTTCTTAACTATAAATACTCACTTTTGCTTTCTAGGTAATGAGTGATGCAAGCTGCAGGGTTCCCCAATGTTGAGTAGTCTGAGCTAGATACAACTAACCTACAGCTCAGCCTTCAGAACCAGAAACCAAGGGCATTGGACAGTCTCTATTAGCAACTAGTCAGA
Organism: Perodicticus potto; assembly: GCA_963574655.1. Lineage (NCBI taxonomy): Eukaryota > Metazoa > Chordata > Mammalia > Primates > Lorisidae > Perodicticus > Perodicticus potto. The sequence continues at coordinate 28,199 of CAUYRH010037645.1, read as the reverse complement.
GACCAAGAAGACAGTTGTCCTGAGACTCCAAGAGGAAGTGAGCAGTGGGGCCCTGTGTTCCTTAAGATGCAAGGGAGCCTCCACTGGGAGAGGAAGCTGGGAGAGCAGAGACATGACTAGAGGCCTTAGAGAGGGACATAGACGGAAAAGAAGTGGGGAGAAAGGAGAGATAGGAAACCAGAAGAAAGAAGCTTCATCTATCCGGAAAGAAGATTGTCCAGAACCTTGCTTCCCTCCTCCTCCCTCCTCTGTGAGAGCCAGGAGAGGAGCTGCATCTCCAACAAGTGCTTTTTGTTTTGTGCAGAGACAGGTGCAAAAAGATTGGCCTACTTCAGAGAGATGTGACAATACAATCACTCTCATGGAAAAGACCAATGGTAGTGCTGTTCCCATTTGTGTTTTTTTCATTAACAATACTTCTGAAAATGGAATTTGGAAACCCTATGGTCAGTTTCAAGTATTTACTTGGGAACCACCAAAAACATACTTTTTTTTTTTTTTTTTTTTTTTGAGAAAGAGCCTCAAGCTGTCACCCTGGATAGAGTGCTATGGCATCACGGCTCACAGCAACCTCCAATTCCTGGGCTCAAGTGAGTCTCCTGCTTCTGCCTCCCAAGTAGCTGGGACTACTGGCACCCGCTACAACACCTGGCCATTTTTTGGTTGCAGCCGTCATTGTTGTTTGGTGGGCCTGGGCTGGATTCAAACCCTCCAGCTCAGGTGTACATGGCTGGCACCTTAGCCCGTTGAGCCACAGGCGCCGAGCCAAAACATACATTATTATTTTATTTAGTTTGTCACAAATGCAATTGCTAGAATAGAGAAGAAGTATTAAGGGCTGGCAGGACATGTAAGAAAAAGCAAGTATAAGGGCTGCTAAAGACAGGCAACACATGAGGGTATCTCTTGTATCTTATATCCGAGGCTGTGTCTATTTGCTCAGTGGCACAAGGACAGCTTCTCATATCTTTATGACCCATTTAAATAACATGGTCCTTTAGAAACTATAATACTGAGCAGTGTCTGTGGCTCAGTGACTAGGGTGCTGGCCCCACATACAGAGGGTGGCGGGTTCAAACCCGGCCCCAGCCAAACTGCAACAACAACAACAACAAAATAGCCATGTGTTGTGGCAGGCACCTGTAGTCCCAGCTACTTGAGAGAATTGCCTAAGCCCAAGAGCTGGAGGTTGCTGTGAACTGTGATGTGACAGCACTCTACTGAGGGTGACAAAGTGAGACTCTGTCTCTAAAGAAAAAAAAAAAGAAACTATAATTCTGTTTCAGGAAATATTAAACAAGTTATCAAATTGTAAGGGGCCTATACTGATGTTGGCAGTAACAAGGGCATATGAAATAAAGGCCTGGTTTCCATTTGTGGTTCTTATAGGTTATGTGATGTTGACCAAAATCCTTGTCCTTTTTGTACCCAGAGAAGACACTGATAAATCCAGAATTCCATCTAGATTCAGAATCATCTCTTTTGAGGCTTCAGTACACAGAGTTCAAACCCCTTTTCGGAGTCCAAATATGGTCATTGAAATTGGACAACATGGTCTTTGTGTAAAACTTGCATGAGGCTATCATATAAAACAACCTCTCAAAACTATCTTGTATGCTCAAATTTGCAAAAAAAAAAAGACAAAAATCCCTGTCAAACACATTTTATATCTCCAAACAAAGTTCATATTTTAAAAAGTAGGTTTCAGTTTTTTGCTATTCTTTTTTCTACATCTTAAGGGGCTAAATTAAGTTATTGATATCTGTTCTTTCTTACATTTTAATATAAATATTTACAGCTATTTACTCTCTAAGTCTGCTTTACCTACATTCTATACATTTTAGTATGCCATATATTCATTTTCATTCATCTTTAAGTATTTTCTAATTTCTCTTTTTATTTCTTCCTTGATCCATGGGCTATTAGTATCACTCAAGTTTCTCAGAGAAACAGAATGAACTAGAGATTTTATTTATATGAAATCTCATAACCTTGACATATGAGCGTCTCACAGCTGTGTTTGTGTCGACATGTGGTGGTGTCTTGCTGAGTGATGTTCATTATTGTTGTTGCATGTTTTTGTATGCTGTACAATGATGGCTCTGATGGCCATTCCAGAAAAAGAGTTCCAAAATTGCTTTGAAGGGTGGAGTAGGAGCTGGTATTAGCTGGGTGGAGTAGGAGCTGGTATCAGTGCACAGCTTCCCAAGGGAAGTCCTCAAAGGTGGCCTTAGGAATATTCAGCAATGAGGTATGTAGAACTTTTTCTAGGATGAGTTTGTGAACTGAATTTTCATACTTCATGTGTATCCATGTGTGTATTTATCTTCATGGCATTGGATTTAGCAAAGATTTGTTGGGTATGGCACCAAAAGCAAAGGCAACAAAAGTAAAAAGAGATAAGTTGGACTACATCAAAATTATAAACTTATGTGCATCAAAGGACACAAAGGAGTGAAAGGTCATTTGCAGAAAGGGAAGAAGATTTACAAATCATATATCTGATAAGGGGTTAACATTCAGAATACTATCTATATAAAGAAACCCTACAACTCAACAATGAAATAATACAAGCCAATTTTAAGAAATGATTAAAGGACTTGAATAGACATTTCTCCAAAGAAGATATACAAATGGCCAATAAGTACAAAGATCCTCAACATCACTAATCATTAGGAAATACAAATCAAAATCACAATGAGATACTGCCTCACACCAATTAAGATGATTACTACACCAAAAAACCCCAGAAAATAACAATATTGGCCAGGATGTGCAGAAACTTGGAACCTTTGTACACTATTAATGGGAATGCAAAAAATAGTATGGTAATTCCTTAAAATATTAAAAATAAATTTATCCAGTAATTTCACTTCTCAGTGTATACTTCAAAGAATCAAAACCAGCATCTTTAAGAGAAATTCATACATCTGTGTTCATAGCAACATTATTCATGATAGCCAAAAGGTGGAAACAACCCACATGTTTGCTTATGAATTAACAAATCTTTATTATTATTTTTTATACCAGATTAATATGAAGATACAAATGTTTAGGCTACAATGGTTTTCATTTCTAAGGTACAGTTCAAGTTGTAGTTGAGCCCTTCACCCAAAGGGCATGCTGAAGACCCTCACATTGTGCACTTTAGTTGAGATCCTGCCAATGCGCTCCTTCCTCCCCTTTCCCATCTCCCACTTCTCTTCTCCCCCTCTCTAAACTATACTCATATTTGTTTGTTTGTTTGTTTGTTTCCTGTGGGTGGGCAGTTGTTTATATGTTGGTTTCATATTAGTATTGAGTACATTGGATACTTGCTTTTCCATTCTTGTGATATTTCACTAAGAAGAATGTGTTTCAACTTCAAATGGATGAAATAATTTTTTAAATGTATATATACACAAAGTGAAATGTTATTCAATTTTAACAAGGAAGAAATTCTGACACATGCTACAATATGGGTGAACCTAGAGGACATATGAAAGGTGAAATAAGCCAGTCAGGAAAAAACAAACACTGTATATTTCCAGTTAGATGAGGTCCCCAGAGGAGTCAAATTTAGAGTCAGATGGTAGGTTGGCTGCTTACAGCTGGGGTGGGGGAATGTAGAGAGCTGTTATTTAATGAATACAAAGTTTCTGTTTTGCAAGAAATTGTTCACACAACAGTATGAATGTGTTTAACACTACCAGATTGTGCATTTAAAAATAATTCAGAGGGTAAAATTTATGTTATGTGTAGTTCACCACAGTGAAAAATCATACAAAACAACAAAATACTTAGGAATAAATTCAACCAAGGAGATGCAAGATTTTTACACTAAAAAGTGCAAGATATATATATATATATATATTTTTTTTTTTTTTTTTTTGAGACAGAGCCTCAAGCTGTCACCCTGGATAGAGTGCTGTGGCATCACAGCTCACAGCAACCTCCAATTCCTGGGCTCAAGCGAGTCTCTTGCCTCCGCCTCCCAAATAGCTGGGACTGCAGGCGCCCACCACAATGCCTGGTCATTTTTTGGTTGCAGCCATCATTGTTGTTTGGCGGGCCCGGGCTGGATTTGAACCCGCCAGCTCAGGTGTACATGGCTGGCGCCTTAGCCCGTTGAGCCACAGGCACCAAGCCAAAGTGCAAGATATTGTTAGAAAAGAAATAAAAGAAAACTTAAATAAATATAAAGAAATTCTGAGTTCATAGACTGGAAAACTTAATATTGTTTTAAGAGTAATGCTTTTAATTGATCTATAGATTTAATGCAATTTCTATCAAAATTCCAACTTCTTATGTACATAAACATATAAGATAATCCTAAAATTCATATCAAAATGCAAGGGATCCCAGAAAAAAAAAACAATCTCTAGGATAAATGAAATGAAGGAAGGACAAAAAGAAGGAAAGAAATAAAAGAAAGAAAGGATTTACATTTCCTTATTCAAAACTTACTACTACAAAGCTACAGTAATCAGAATAGTGTGGTGCTGGAATAAAGACAGATATATAGATCAACTGAATAAAACTGAGAGCACAGTAATAAACCTGTGTATCAATAGTCAGTCAATTTTCAACACAGATGACAATACTATTCAGTGGGAAAAGAAGTCTTTCCAGGGAGGCGCCTGTGGCTCATCGAGTAGGGCGCCAGCCCCATATACTGAAGGTGGCGGGTTCAAACTTAGCCTCAGCCGAACTGCAAAAAAAGAAAAATAGCCGGGCGTTGTGGCAGGCGCCTATAGTCCCAGCTACACGGGAGGCTGAGGCAAGGGAATTGCCTAAGCCCAGGATTTGGAGGTTGCTGTGAGCTGTGTGATGCCACGGCACTCTACCGAGGGTGATAAAGTGAGACTCTGTCTCTACAAAAAAAAAAAAAAAGAAGAAGAAGTCTTTCCAACAAATGATATTGGGACTACTAGATACCCATGGGCAAAAGAATGAATTCAGACCCATATCTCACAGAACATGTAAAAATAACTCAAAAATTAATCAAAGACTTAAATATAAGAGCTGAAACTAGAAAAAAAGGAGACAGGAGACATAGATATAAATCTTCATGGCCCCAGAATAGCCAAGGGTTTGTTAAATATGACATCAAAAGCACAAATGTAAGAAAACATATGTCAGTTAGACTTCATCAAAATTTCAAACTTTCTCCATCAAAGGACACTATTAAGAAACTGAAAACGCAACCCAGCATGTTGCAGAAATCTAGGCCCAGCAGAGAAAAAGAGTCACCCGAACACTGGAGATAGAAGAGGAAGGGGTTTTATTTCAGCCAGTAGAGCCATGGCAGACTAGAATCCAAAATGGCTAAGCTCCCGATCAGCTCTGTCCCTATCCTTTTATTGGACTCACAAGTAGACAAACAAAAGAATTATCATATTACCTCTCATTGGAGGTGTCAAATCTTGTGCAGATTTATAGAAGCAGAAGCAAGCAGTAAGCATTAGTTTCAAGGACCAAAGTTTAACAAATTCTTAAGGCTTGTTTACCATAAGGAAGACCTTGCAGGAGTGTTCTTGGGCTTCTCTGAGAAGCCTTTAGACTTTACTCTTCCTGGGTATCCTCTTTCACGAGAAAGGGATATAATATTGGCAAATCACATGTCTAATAAGGATCTTAAATATCAGAAATACGGCACATAGAAAGAATGCCTATAACTCAAAAGAAGACAAATAGCTCAATTTAAAAATGAGCAAAAAACTTGCTCCAAAAGAAAAAGTAGAAATAGCCAACAAGCATGTGGAAAAGGTGCTCAACATCATTAGCCATCAGAAAAATGAAAATTAAACCACAATAAGATATCACTTCACTCCCACTAAGATAGAAGGAATACAAAAAATAAGATATTGAAAACAGCAAGTGTTATACATACCTGTATATAATACACTTGCTATTCTTTCTTTCTTTATTTCTCTCTCTCTCTCTGTCTCCCCACTTGCCTATAAAGACTGGTCATGGTAGTTCACACCTGTAATCCCAGTCCTTTAGGAGGCTGAGGTGGGAAAATTGCTTGAGGTTAGGAGCTCAAGTTGCAGTGTGCTATGGGGCAACAGAACAAAACTCTGTCTCAAAAAAAAAAGAAGAAGAAGAAATCCACTCTGGAATAGCCATCCTATTATTGCAGGAAATGGTGACTTGAAACCCACAGATAGTTGCACCAAAGCTAGAGCAGTGGTTCTCAACCTTCCTAATGCTGTGGTCCTTTAATGCAGTTCCTGTGGGTTGTGACCCACAGGTTGAGAACCACTGCTGTAGAGGAAGGAACTTTTAATTGCCAATGGAACTCAGCTGCCTCAAGGTATAAAACACTGAGTGTGGTGAATTGTCCTCATCAAACTCTTTTATATATATATATATATTTATATATATATATATATATATATTTTTTTTTTTAGCTAAATTACAGTTATAGAGCTATATTACAGATTGTTAGGTCATAGAAAACGTTTTTAGCTAGCAGGCAAAAAATCACAAAGAGTTAATGATTATATTTCTCAAGAATCCAAGGTGCTGTTATTTGTTACAGTCTCTTTCAAGGTTATTTCTGCTTAGTGTTTCTTATAAAGTTCTTTCTTTGGAGGTGGAGTTCTGCAGCTGTCTGCTGCATTCTCAGGACCACAAAGAAGAGATTTATTTCTCCTTCCTCACTATGATGGATGATTAGCTTGCTTCTTGTGATAATGTGAAAGGGGGGTGTGTTGATTGCAAGAGTTTCTTCTTCTGCTCACTAGGACCAAAGACAGAGAATTAAAACCCTAAAGCCAGGAAGGGAGGTCTGCTGAAATGCTCTCACTTCCTTTGTTATTGGCTCCATGAACAAATTTCAAATAGCCCTCTATTTTGATTTTGAATCCTCTCCCTTAACTAATTACTTGGCCTTCTGAGTTGTTTCCAGAAATAATGAATTTTCTGGATTGCAGAAAATAATGGATTTTCTACAAGGCAAAGGAGCTCAGATTCTGAAGGCCCCCGGGGCAGACTTCCTGAAGACTCACCATTCATCTCTACAACCTGTCCCAATGCACCTGACTCCTGGTTAGCTATACCATGATCTGTCCCAAGCCAGTTGGCCCCTCCTTAAAAAAAAAAAAAAAAAAAAGCCCATGATCTCTGCCAGTTGGGGAGTCAAATTTGAGGCAGCTTCTCCTGACAAGACATTTTTCACATTAAAATTTCCTTTTTTTTGTAAATCCTCCTTGTCTCAATAATTGGATCTTTGTGCAAGGAGCAAGTGGGCGCAGGCTGACACCCCCTTATGGTTTTGATAACACCTGTCCTGCCTCAGCACAATGTGAAAGATTGAGCCAAAGAGAGCTGTTCTGCGGAGCACCCGCAAAGGTCTACTGGCGGCCAGTTCAGGGAAGGCTGATTGATAGGCGTTGGCGGAATCTCCCAAGCACACTGAAGAAGTAAGCCCTGGGAATTTGGGGGGAGGTGAAATTTCTTCTTTATCTTCTTAAGGTTTCTGGCTGGGATTGACATAAAAGTGACTAACCGAAGAAAGCATTCAAGTTGCACTGAATATTTTTTTTGAGATGGGATCTGGCTGTGTTACCCAAGCTGGTCTCAAACTCTCAGGCTCAAGTTATCCTGGCACCCCAGCCTCCCAAATAGCCAAGAGTGCAGCCTCGTGCCACAGCACCTGGCTGCTTATTTATTTTAGAGTAGTGTCAGATTTATGGAGAATTGAGAGGAAGCTACTTTTTATACACACATGGGAGGCCTCAGAAAAAAGTGAAGACCTGGCAGGGAGTCCATAGCTCAATGGTTAGAGTGCCAACCCAATGCACCAGGGGTGGTGGATTTGAGCCCAGCCTAGGCCTGCTAAACAAAAAAAAAAAAAAAAAAAAGGGTGAAGATCCAAAGAAATGGCCAGGCCTAAGTGCTTCTTTACAAAGTTGAACAAAAAGTAGCAAAGTAACTAAAATATATGGGAAAACAAAAGGAAGACTGGAGTTACTTTTATAAGCTCTGTTTGTATACATTTCTCTCAGCTCAACTACAGGTCTGTTTCCTACCTCTAGAAGAGGGAGGAATCTTTTATGTGGGAGTTGTTTCTCCTACTTTCAGGGGAAAAGGGGGGAAAGTCTGAGTACACTTCATGTATCTGTTTTTTAAGTGCCTTTAGCTCAAAATTATCAATATGCTAAAGTGGCATATTTGGGGTGGCATGGGGAAGACAGGTGGACATTTGAGACAGCAGAGGAGAAGACAGTGTAATCACGGATGCAGAGTAGAAGGCAGTGTAATTACAGATGCAGAGATTGGAGTGATGTAGCCACCAGTCAAGGACTGCCAGCAGCCCCCAGCAGCCTCCAGAGGAACTGAAGCTCTGACAACATCTTGGATTCCATTAAAGTATGTAAACTGGAAAAACAAACAAACAAACAAAAAACACCTTGATTTCAACCTACTGAAATAGATTTCATACCACTGGCCTCCAGAACTTTAAGGAAATAAACATATTGTTTGGAATTGCCAAGTGTATGGTAATCTGCTGTTTGCAGCAGGAAGCTAATGTAGGATGTGTTAACATGAAGTGGGTATTTTGTTACTACTACTAGTATCATTCCTACTTCCTGGGAATCGTGTCTTCCAAGGTCCCTAAGGATAGGAACAAAATACGAGGAGAACTCCAAAGCATTTAACACCACTAACAGGTTAGGTCTTCCTAAGATACTGATCAGGCTTGGGGCTATATCATGCTGACATAGCAAGATGCCAAAAGAACATAGTGTATTGTGTTTTTAAAACCTACAAAAACTTTAAAGTCTTAATGGAATATCTAGTGACGATCACCCAAGGAAAGGGAGTAATGGGATCATTTTGAACCACTTGAAACCATACACCTATATCAAAGCAAGAGCTGCCAGCTCTGCTACCCAGCCCCACTGTGGCAGCCGGCAGGATGCTGGTAAAATTGCATAACCATGAAAGGAGACATTCCCAAGACCTGAACAAAGCCAACCCTGAGAAAAAGCAGGACTAAAAGGAAGAGTAAAGAAGGGAAGCCACCACCCATCTTGAGCACTGAGGATTAGAAGTGGTGCCTGTGTGCAGGCATAAAGCTGTACATGACTTCTCTGTGTGTTGAGAAGAGTGATGAGTTTGTTATTTGGTTTGGGATTCTAGTGGAATATTTGAGGTGCTTACATATTCAGGGAAATGTAGTGTGTTAAATCTGCATGCAGATATTTAAAGGATCGCTGATGGCTTACTATGTTAGAAAGGTTGATTATTTGACCGCATAAGATTAGTTAAATGGGATCAAATAGCCTGTGTGTGCCCTCAGGCATTACAGAACTGCACTTGAAGAGATGAGAGAGGCCAGACACAGATTCACCTTTTCCTTCTCCAGAAGAGACAGAGGCCAAGAGGAAAGAAGATTCCAGAGGAAAGATATAGGTAGGGTGGAGAGGCAAGTCCCTGCTTGGCACCATGCCAAGAAATGGCTTTTATGGCTTGGTGGAGAGAGGCCCAGAACCAGAACCAGTCCTTCCCTGAGTGGAGGTAGGAGAGACGAAAGGCTAGTTTCAATTCTGTCTCTAGGCAGAGGAAGCAGAGGGAGAGTCACAGGTCTTGGGTGCTGCCCCTCCTCCTCAGCAACTTCTCAAAGACAGGTTTTTCCAGAGGCAGGAAAAGGAAGGGTATCATCAGAGTTAAAAGGTAAAGCAGTGGAGCTGAGAAGTGGAAGGGAGGTCTGGGCAGTGCTGGGCAGGAGCCAGTGATGGTCTCCAGGAGCAAATCTGACTTCTGGGCCTGGCCACAGTGAGCTCTCTCTGAGAGTACCCTTTCTCTCTAGGTTTGGGCTTAACACCTGGCAGTGGAGATGACTTCTGCCCACCCCAGCTTCCATACAAGGACTGAAATAAGGAAGACCTGGCTATTCTTCCCCAGGTCAACATCCAAGACTGACAGCCTGGACGTCATTCAGCAGTGGCTGTGAACCAGCTCCAGGAACTCTAAAGCACTCTGGAAACTTGAAGAAAGATATTTCTTATAGACACAGGCTGTCACTCACCAAAAGGGCTCAAACCACCACCAATCCTCTCCAGGTCTTGGGCTTCTTGTTTATAAAATGAAGTAGTTGTCCCAGTTATCTCTACAACCCTCCAAGTTCTAGCTGCCCAGGGAGAGGGCACACAGGTTCAAAATTGTATTCCTCATTCAGAGCTCATTTGCGGAGCCCCAGGGATAAAAATGCACAGCCCTTAACCCAAAGGGCTGACAGTTTAAAAAAAGATGATGGTATAATGTTGAGTATATGTCTACCTTTCCCTTGATTTTTCCACAAACCTAAAATTGTTCTTTAAAAAGTAAATAAATCAGTGTTTGGCCAGGTGTGGTGGCATGCTCCTATAGTCCCAGCTACTTGAGAGGCTGGGGTGGGAGGATAACTTGAGCCCAGGGGTTTGAGGCCAGCCATGGAAACACAGCAAGAGCCCGTCTCAATAAATAAATAAGCTCTTTAATGTGAAAAATTTTATCACAACATATGTGGAAGTTAAATTTCTTTTAGTTTTTCTTAAACTTCAGCAGGTATCTGGGGACAGGATACTTGTACTGGGACTGCAATCTAGGACTTATGGTTGGATTCATGCTTAATCTCTCCATGGCCTTCCTGGTGTTATATATGTTATCCAAATCCTCTGGCTTCATTCTTCCAAACTATCAGCTGTTTCTCAGGCAGACACCTCCATCCTCTACACAGGGTCATTGCTACCCAGTTACCAGTTCCAATTCCAACAGATCCTTTTGGAAATACATGACCCCAAATCAACAGATTTTAAATTTCATCTAGTGTCTGCTTGCTGAAAGATCCATTCCTCACTCTTACTCTTCTCCTTTTTCAAAGGGGCTTCCTCAGCAAACCACATTTTCCCAGATCTTTGCCTATTAGCTTCCAACCAGGTTTCCCTAGTGGGAGGCCTGGTTGGCATATCGAAGGCAAGATGAAAGAAAAGGCCAAACTGTTCTCTCTGCAACCTTTCCACTCAGAGGAGGTGTCTCCAGCTGTGGCTCCACCTTGTCAATTTTTGCCTCACTTGCTTATTCTAATTGTAGAAATACTTAAAACAAATGTAAACTATTATGTCCCCTTTCCTACATTGTCCAGAATCTGTCTCTGAAAAATAAAGACATTTCCTTGCAGACTTACAAAGGCATGAAGGTGATCCCTCTACAAAAGACAAGCACTAGCTCAGGGCCTCCAGAGCATTGAAGCTACAAAAGAACAGAACTAGAACTCAAAATCCAGGATTCTGAATCCAAGCTCCCCCCTAGACCACAGTCTCTGCCTGTCTCTACCACCTGTCCTACTCCTGCATGCTTTGGGCAGACTCAGCTTGGGTCCCTGGAACATTCTACAGTGGTCCCAACACCTGCGTTGTTCACTCTTGACATAAATCTCAGGGTACTCTGGAGAGCTTAAAAATTGCACAGCTTCACCCAACCCCTCTCCATCCCTCTTTCCATGTGGATGTCATCTGCTTTCCTGGGTGCCAAGCGCAAGCAGGGAGGTGAGTTAACCATTAACAGCATTTCCCCATACAATTATGATGGAATTACTGCAAAAATCCAGGACCCCATTATTCAGAAAGCCGCCCACAGGAATTCCCAGGACAACTCTGCAATCAGTTCTGGTGCCATGAGTATGGGAGCATGGCGAGGGGTGAGGCTGGACAGCCAGGTCTCACACCTGCTTTTGGGATAGGGCTGCTGTTGGCTGGATTTTGACATCTGCAACCTGGATAACAACAACATCACACAGACCACACACAGAGGCACAGCCCAGAACACCAAGCCTTCCCCCAGGGAAGCCCTCTCAGCCATACTGCTAGCTTCCAGTAAGTTCTGAGAAGTATCCAAAGCAGACTTTAATAAATAACAACTGAAGACTCAAAGCTGGGAACCTCTCCCTTGTTTATGAATACTCAAGGTTACCGCTGTGCCTGCGTCCTGACCTCTGTCTCTCCTGACAGCCACTCCTGCGACTCCATCTCCACAGGTAGATTGACAGGTTCCTGAAGCTCAACATGATGCAGACTAACTAAGCTCAACCTTCTCCTTCTTTGTTTCTCAAAAAGGTTTATTTTTCCATTCCTGCTCCTGTTATAGGTATGGAATCACACACAATCCAGCAGGGAAGCCGGGCCAGAAACCTGGCAGTGGTCTTAAATTCCTCCCTCTTCAGATAGTCCTTCTTAGGACACTGGTGTTTTTTTGTTTTTTTGTGACAGAGCCTCAAGCTGTCACCCTAGATAGAGAACTATGGCATCACAGCTCACAACAACCTCCAATTCCTGGCTCAAGCGAATCTCTTGCCTCCGCTTCCCAAGTAGCTGGGACTACAGGCTCCCGCCACAATGCCTGGCCATTTTTTGGTTGCAGCTGTCATTGTTGTTTGGCGGGTCCGGGTTGGATTTGAACCCACCAGCTCAGGTGTACGTGGCTGGCGCCTTAGCCCGTTGAGCCACAGGCGCCAAGCCAGGACACTGGTATTTTTGAGATGGGAGTCTGCCAGCATCCCCATTTGCCAGCAAATAAACCTCTCTTTCCTTAGCCTATAAAAAAATTGCTGGAAAAGTAGGTTTTAAGAGTTCTAACCACATACATTATATATGTTAATTAGTTTGATACAGCCATTTGAAATGTATACATAAGTCAAAACATGTTATATACTATATATTCAATTTTTGGTTAATAAGAAATAAAGAAAGAAGATATGCAATTTTTCAATAAATAAATAATTCTTCTTGCCTTTTGAATGGTGCAAACTTTCTTTTTCTTTTTTTTTTTTTTTGTAGAGTTGGACTTTTAGAGGACTACTATGTTCAAATGAATATATTTTAATTTGCAACATGTCATTAGTAATATCCGGCACACAGACCCCACAGCTTTGATTCTGGCACAGCTGGACAGCATCTTCCATCATCTCTCACTCTGCCCCTCTGGGCACCACTGTCTTTGGAAAACTAGAACCAAATATGAACTTCTGACTGACACAAATGTCTTCCTGGACATTGTAGAGTCATGAGGGATTGAGGTATTCTATTGTTATTTAGGAGCACCCCCAACATCGCACTCTGTCTGGCATCCCTGTTCTAGGACCACTAGATGGCACAAACCACCATAGCCAGTAACAATAACTGTGACAGTCCTGAACACTTCCTAAATTGCCAATTCCCTAGAGCAGTGGTTCTCAACCTTCCTAATGCCGTGGCCCTTTAATACAGTTCTTGTGGGTCGCAACCCACAGGTTGAGAACCGCTGCCCTAGAGGATTGTATCTCCCTGTTAAAAATGACTAGCTTACTGCTGAAGGGTTTGGCTAATGAGTGGATCAGTATTGACTGGAATGAACAAGTAAGTATGCTAGGCACGATGACACAAACCTGTAATACAGGTCCCCTGGAAATTGGGCTGGGAGGATCTATTGAGCTGAGAAGTTCCAGACCAGCTGGGTCAATATAGCAAGACTCTGTCCCTAAATAGAGAGAGAGAGAGAAAGAGAGAGATGATAGATGATAGATAGATAGATAGATAGATAGATAGATAGATAGATAGATAGATAGACAGACACACAGATAGATAGATACACAGATATATAGAAACATAGATAGACCAGTCATCAGACCTAATTGTTAGGTTAGGTAAAGAGTCAATATTTCAGAGTTCCAAGAGGCTAAGTCTATAATTACCTTATATCAGCATGTCTTAGCATATAGTCACATGAATTAGGTAATGACAACCACTCCCCACTTTATATAATGACACTATTTCCCCTTTGTGCTGCACAGCTGGCATGCACTTACAGACGCCCTCTGCCCACACTTAGGACTCAACACTGCTTGGTGGCAGAGGCTTTATCTCTCTCTACATATGAGCTGGCTTTCTCAGATGTGGTAGGAAGAGGATGTGATGAACCACTGACTTCTAAAGCTTCCTTTGAAAAGTGACAAATGTCACTTCTTGCCAAAGCCCATAGAGAGTGGGGAAGTCCAAGCCAACATATACCCAGGATGGCAAAGAGAAAATTCAGTGAATGACTCTAATCAAACCCAGCCTCCCTTACTAACTGGACATTGTGTGCATTTTTTTGAGACATAGTCTCACTCTGTCACCCTGGGTAGAGTGCCATAGTGTCATCATAGCCCACAGCAGCCTCAAACTCCTGGGCTCAAGGGATCCTCCTGCCTCAGCCTCCTGAGTTGCTGTGACTATAGGCACTTGCCATGACGCCCAGCTAGCTTTTCTATATTTTGACCACACGTACATATTGCTTGGCCTTTTCAGATCTCAGTTTCCTCAAAATCATTGTAGTTGCTGCTGCAAAACATCTGACATTTCATTGGATTGGCAGGAAAGCTATGAGGTTGGTGCTATCATGTGGAAAATAGTATCTTCCATACAGTAATGTTATAAGACCCAAATGCAATACTGCGTGGAAACATTAGTTGGTGTTTTAATAATTACGATGGAGCTCAGCTTTGTGAAAGATACAGTAAGAGGTGGGGGGAAATTAGGGTGGGAGGCTCAAGGAAAACAATCAAAGACACAGACACAACCTTCAATAACGCTAGAGGCAGTTGGGAAGATAAGAACACTTGGAGACAGTCTCCCTGCTGTGGGAACTCTAAGGAGGAATAAAATCAGGCTGTGAGGAAACAGAAAAGAAAGATGAGGAGACATCAAGCTAGGGGCAAGGATACACTGAAGCACAGAGACAGGTCAAGATTCTCAAATCTGGGCTCAGCGCCTATAGATCAAACAGCCCCAGCCACGTACACCAGAGCTGGCGTGTTCAAATCCAGCCCAGGCCGCCAAACAATGACAATTACAACCAAAAAATAACTGGACATTTTGGCGGATGCCTGTAGTCCCAGCTACTTGGGAGACTGAGGCAAGAGAATTCCTTAAGCCCAAGGGTTTGAGGTTGCTGTGAGCTGTGATGCTATGGCACTCTACCCAGGGTGACAGCTTGAGACTCTGTCTCAAAAAAAGATTCTCCAATCTGGGACAGGGACCCCAAAGTCACATGCTGGTGAAACATGGCAAAACGTTTCTGGAATTTCTCAGTTATCCTCTGCTATCTTGAGACACATTCTAAGTCATTCTCCTAATGGAGCTGTATTTTTTTTTTTTTTTTTTTGAGACAGAGTCTCACTTTGTTGCCCTTGGTAGAATGCCGTGGCGTCATAGTTCACAGCAACCTCAATCTCTTGGGCTCAAGCGATTCTCTTGTCTCATCCTCCCAAGTAGCTGGGACTACAGGTGCCTGCCACAACACCTGGTTATTTTTAGAGACCAGGGTCTCCCTCTTGCTCAGGCTGGTCTGGAATATGGGAGCTCAGGCAATCCACCCACCTCGGCCTCCCAGAGTGCTAGGATTTCAGGCATGAGCCACTGTGCCCAGCCCAGATCTGTATTTTTGTCGCACTTGTAATTAGCTCCAGCTGGCTTCAACCTCAGTACTTATCTAATCCAATTCCCTCTTTTTTCAGATGAAGAATCTGTGACTCAGAGAAAATGCTAAATTTGGCTGAAGCTGAAGATAGTTGATTTGGGATTCCTAATTCCCTCTAACATCCATTTCCCACACTGTCAACTGCCATCAACATCAGGAGAGCCAACAAGGGCTTGGCATTGCCTTGGATGCTGACCTACCTCCTCAGTTGTGAGAAGAACAGCCAAGGGTCTAGAAGAGTGTGTTACTATGCCAAGAGATACACCTACCTCACCTGGGTCAGACTTTCCTGCCTCATTGATGTCAGTCTTGATCAAATGACTTGCTCTGATCAATGAAAAATGAAAAGTGATGTGTGTCTCTTTGCAGGAGAAGGTAGTGTGTGGTTTGCCATGCTCTCTTTCTGTTTCACTATGGTAACTAGCAATTCTTTGTACAGGGTCTTCTCTCTCAGCTGAGTTCTAGGTTAAGAAGGCACAAAGCAGAGCTAACTCAGCTTAAGCAAGAAATAAATCTTTTATGCTGTAACTTCTGGCCTCTTGGAGTCATTTGTTATACAGCAGCATTACCTAGGCTAGCCTGACTAACACACAGGACAACAGAGCTGTCATCTCTCACTTGCGATCTACACTGCTGGCAAAAACCCACGAAGGTTCCATGCTGAAGCATCTACCTTGTATGAAAGTGGAAGATACTCAGTCCACTGTGATTCCATGCATGAGGCCAGCCCTCACACCCCCAAGAGCAGCCCACAGCTCACACCTGGCTTTACTCCAGCCTTAGCCTGAATGCCAGGGTCGCCATCTTGTTGGGCACTGCTCCCAACTGCTCTCTACCTCTCCCTGGCTGGGCCTCCAAGGCCTAAGCATCCCACCAGTCCCAGGCCCTCGCCCTCAGTCCCACTGCCACTATCCTGTTAGTTTGTTCTATTCTCATAGGTTACATGAGACGGATGAGGTATTTGATGTTTGCTGAGTGACATACCTCAGCAAGCCAGATGTAAATGCCTGGGAATTACATAAAGGGATGAACACACTGGCTATCTGGTTTCAGAACCGAAACTCATTTATGTTGGTTTGTGTGTGTGCAGAGGTTTGATTTTGCTTGGGCATCCTGGAGGGTGTTAAGGATTGAACAGGTGTGCTCATCACTGTGGACATATTCTAAAGGCCTGCCACCCCTGGGACTGTTGAGGGAGGATTTTGTTCATAAGGGAATCTTTTGAGAAAGGTTAGAATAGTGAAGGGTGTCAAATCCAATTTTCTCATTCTACAGAGAAGGGCAGAAAGGACAACTATACAGGATAAAGGTAGAGCTGTTTCCTGATCAGCATCATACTTCGCAAGTTTTACTGCAGCATCCCCCAGCACATATGGATAGATGCAGGCTGAACAGATGTAGAGATTAGAGGGTGTCAAGGCATGCAGCCTGGGGTCATCTGCCACTTTCAGGACTCCTGGCAGACTGCCCCCCAGTAGAACAGGGCCTCCTAGAGGGTTTGAGGGTTCTGGCCCGTGCTGACAAGGGATGGATGGTGTTCTCGTGTCTTTCAAGAACAAATCTATGTCCTGAGGTGGAGGAGGAAATAGAGACTCCATAAATATACTTGATCCTTTTTTATGGCCCTACCTATACATCTGGAAGCTAGGCATCTGGTCAAAGTTCCATCCTTTCTAATATAAGATGGGTGCAAGATGACATGGTCAAAGAGCCAGGAGCCGGGGAAGAGCCTGCAGGAGAGAAAATAGGGTTGATCATGGAGTGGGGCCCATAATAGGGATGTACTAGAGAAAGGCAACCAGCTACACAGCTCCCCTCATCCCTAGGCCCCTCTCAACCTGCCAATAATCTATCATTTGCCTCAGAGAATTTAAGGAGAGGGAGATATGAAATCTTGCCATGTTCTTTTTTTTTTTGTAGAGACAGAGTCTCACTCTGTCGCCCTCAGTAGAGTGCTGTGGAGTCACAGCTCACAGCAACCTCCAGCTCTTAGACTTAGGCGATTCCCTTGCCTCAGCCTCCCAAGTAGGTGGGACTACAGGCGCCCGCCACAGCGCCCGGCTAATTTTTGATGCAGTTCGGCTGGGGCCGGGTTTGAACCTGCCACCCTCAGTATATGGGGCCGGTGTCCTACTCGCTGAGCCACAGGCGCCGCCCTCTTGCCATGTTCTTACACAGACTCTAGAGCCACAGGCCTGAGGTCTGGGGGCCTAGAACAGCAGCTGGCACGACTATTCTGAGTGGGCTCTAGTGGCTGCCCCAGTGCCTCTCCCACCGTCACTTCCTGAAGCCTGTAATCCAGGAGCACTGATGTGCTATGGCTAGTCCCACAGGGACGTGAAAGATAAGCGGGGTTCAGACGGGCTCTGGGCTGCTGGTCTGTGGAAGTCCCACTTCTGGGAGCCTGGAGGGAAAAAGAAGAGACAGTGGTTGTCTGTCGAGAAGTCACCAGCCTACACAAAGTGCTGGAACTCAGGATCCCAAACCTGGTCCCACACACAGGGGATGGAGACTAACAGAGACTAACAGCTCCTGCCTGACCCACATGTGCTTATCTAAGAAATTGGGCCTGTCAAAAGACGAAATTATGACACATTTAAAGACCTTAATTGGCTTTTATTTTCAGTCAGGCAACACCTCATTCTGTAAAAAAGAAGGAATGAGCAGAGGAGGTGGGCTTTATAGACAGAAAGGGGCTGAGGAAAGCAGAACAGAGAACAAAAAGCAGATTGGTCATTTCAACATTACTTCCCTTATAAAGTTGGATACAAAGGGAACTTCCTCATCACATGGGCCAAAACTGATGTGTTGGAGGGTCCGGCTACTGATTTCTTCGTGGAGCAAAAACTTAGTGGTACCACGCAGGATTCTAGCAGGAATAACTCCACCTTGGTTTGGTCTATTGGGCCCAGTGCAGTAGCTCCGTGCACCCTGATGGTCTCCTGTAAATCCTACTTAGCAGGAGATAATCAGGAGGGTATGGTACAGGCCCAGCAATAAGGAGCAGGACTGCAGAGCTTTTCAATGTGGCATTTTGTGTGACATTGCCAACACTCACAGAAAGCCTGGGAAGGTGGCCCTGGCTTATTCCCTTGCCTGAATAACTTTTATATCTCACCCTAACTTTCTTTCAAGTCACAATTCAATTCCCTACCCCAACCCAACCTAGCCTCTTTTCCCCTCTCACATAAGAGGAAAGCATTTTCTGGTCCTATAAATTAGTGAGTGGGAAAAAGTGCTCTAGGCTGGTATTGAGAAGCATCTGACAGCATTTTCTCTCCTTTACTTAACTTCCTTTCACAGCCTTATGGCAGCTGGGTCCTATATATAGAGCATGGGGTCCTCAGTGGGGTGGCCCATGGGGGTGGCCCAGTTAGGGACTACCACCTGGTTTCATTGTACCCTCATATTAATCTTAAATATAAAAAGAGAAAACCAAAGTGTTGGCAAGGTTAGGTCCTTCTGGAGATCTGAGGAAGAATACATCCCATGCCTTTCTCCCAGCTTCTGGAGCCTACCAGCAGTATTTGGCATTTCTTGGCTTGTAGAGGCATCACCATAGTATCTGCCTCCGTCTTCCCTGGGTTCTTCCTGTGTCTCTCCTCTTATCAGAACATCAGCTATATGGGTTGAGAGCCACCTTTTTCCAGTATGACCTCATGTTTACTAATAACATCAGCAATGACCCTCTTTCTAAATAAGGTCACATTCTGAGGTGTCAGGGGTTAGGATTTAAGATATGTTTTCTTGGAGGATGCAACTCAACCCACAAGAAATGTAAGCTCCTGAGTTTCCTACTGTCTCTGCTCCAGTTCCTCTTCCTCAAGACCATTCAGTTCCTATCTAAGTGGTCGGCACCTATCTCCTCAAGGAGACACTCATACCCGTGTGCAAGTGCACTTCACACCTTTGAAACAGCCTTGCTTTCTTAGTGGTATTTCTCTTGGTTAATTCACATTCTGGAAGTGTAATGTCTCCTTCCTTGGCTAAAGGACTACTAGTAGGCAGAAAGGTACAAAATAATAACAGTAATAGCCAAGATTTATCATGTGCACAAAATTGTCAGGTCCCCACAGAAGGCTGGTCTCACACAAATAATCCCAGTACTTTGGAAGACTGGGGCAGGAGGATCATGAGAGCCTAGGAGTTTCAGACCAGCCTGAAGAATATATGAAGACCCTGTATCTACAGAAAATAATATCCTCACAGCAATGTGGGGTAGATATCATTATCATTTTAAAGATAAAGAAATTAAGGTACAGAGAAGGGAAAGCTTGTAGCAGAAGGGGTAGGGATTTGAACTCAGAGAAGGACAGGCCTAGGATTCATACACAGAACTACTACACTAAACACTCTCCCTATGGCTGAGGAGCAGCTATTTTCTCAAGAAAGCTATGCCATGAAACATTCTAGCTCAGAGACAAATATTAGGACATAGAGGCTCGGCGTCCATAGCACAGTGGTTACGGCACCAGCCACATATACCGAAGCTGGCAGGTTCGAACCTGGCCAGGACCTGCTAAACAATAATGACAATAGCAACAAAAAATAGCCAGGCATTATGGCGGGTGCCTATAGTCCCAGCTACTTGGGAGGCTGAGGCAAGAGAATCACTTAAGCCCAAGAGTTTGAGGTTGCCGTGAGCTGTGACGCCACAGCACTCTACTGAGCACGAAATAGTGAGACTCTGTCTAAAAAAAAAAGGACTAGAGAGGAAAGTAACTTCTACTTTTTGTTTATACACATCTACACTTTCAGGTTTTTTTTTTTAACTAACATGTATTCTTTATAATAACATTTATTCATAAAGATGGTTTTTTAAAAGTCAGGCAAGGCATAAAAACGTTTGAGGGAAAAAAAGCTGGGAATGGTGGCTCATGCCTGTAATGTTAGCACTCAGGAAGGCCAAAGTGGGTGGATCACTTGAGTTTAGGAGTGTGAGACCAGCCTGAGCAAGAGTGAGATCTTGTCTCTACTAAAAATAGAAAAACTAGTCAGGTATTGTGGCAGGCGCCTGTAATCCCAGCTACTCTGGAGACTGAGGCAAGAGGATCTCTTCAGTTCAGGAGTTTGAGGTTGCTGTGAACTATGACACTCCACCCAGGGTGACAGAGTGAGACTGTCCCAAAAAAGAAAAATATTATTTTTCTATTCCAAGGCTGAGTTTACATGGATTAATATTAATGTTAATCACTGACATACATTTAATTATAAACTTAGTATCCAATTAACACTAAATTAAATAATCAACTTCAATCAACTTAACATGGTCAGCAATAGGTTCTTGAGCAGGAGAGTGGCCTGAGGAGACAGAAGATGTAGCCAGTGGCTGAAGTGCAGGGTGGGTGAGCGGCAGGAAGGGTCCAGCCAGGACAAGTAGGCAGAGGTGAGGCACAACCTTCCTACAGGTGACGGTGGCCAGGTGTTGGGCCAATCTGGGAAGCCTAAAGTCTGCACTGCCAGTCTTATAATCAGAACAAGAAAAGAATCAAAACTATAGATATCACTGGTGCACATTTTTCTACTAAACACATAATTTGCAAGTGTTGTCCTTGAATCTTTCTTCTGTATTGGCTAATGTGGTCTTTCAAGGAAGGATCATTCTTCATTCAATAAACTCAGTCTTCTTAAATGAATTTTTAGATTTCATCTAATTCTAACTTTTTACTTTAAAAACATCATAAATGTAGGAATAAACGGGATTTTCTTTTTTTTTTTTTTCCAGTTTTTGGCTGGAGCTGGGTTTGAACCTGCCACCCTCAGCACATGGGGACGGCGCCCTACTCCTTTGACCCACAGGCGCCGCCCATAAATGGGATTTTCATTGCAGAAGGATGATTTACACAGAGGTTCACATGGTCAGTGGTTTTTCCTATAACTCCTCGAGTACGGGTCCACTCCCGAGTTTTCCTTTCAAAATTTTACCATCATGAATTCAAGGTGCTCTGAGCTTATCTGGTAGGGAGAAATCATCTTCCAGTGAAGACACTCAGCTGTGGATGTGGTTCTCATAAGAAAATGCACCACGTAGCATTTCCCTTATGTATGTCCAGACACTGATTTTTTTTTTCCCCATCAAAAATACTGTTGTTCTAGATGAATTAAACCTGCCTTGGCTTAGCACCCGTAGCACAGTGGTTACAGCACCAGCCACATACACCGAAGTTGGCGGGTTCAAATCCAGCCCGGGCCAGCTAAAAAAACAATGACAACTGCAACAAAAAATAGCCAGGCATTGTGGCAGGTGCCCCAGCTACTTTGAAGGCTGAGCCAAGATAATCACTTAAAGCCCAAGAGTTGGAGTTTGCAGTGAGCTGTGACGCCACAGCACTACCCCATGGCACTCTACCAAAGGCAACATAGTGAGACTCTGTTTCAAAAAAAAAAAAAAAACCTGCCTCAACTGGCTGTTTAATTTCTTTGTCAAAAGCAGGTGTGGTCCGAACCTGTTGGCTCATGCCTGTAATCCTAACATTCTGGGAGGCTGAGGTTGGATGATCCCGTGGGCTCAGGAGTTCCAAACCAGTCTGAGCAAGAGTGAGACCCCTGTCTCTACTAAAAATAAAAAAAAAACTAGATAGTTGAGGTGGGTGTGCCTGTTGTCCCAGCTACTAGGGAGGCAAGAAGATCACTTGAGCCCAGGAGTTTGAGGTTTGCTGTGAGTGAAGCTGAGGCCAGGGCACTCTACCCAGGGTGGCAGAGTGAGACTCTGTTTCAAAAAAAAAGAAAAAAAAAAGCAAGCGCAAATATGATTGTGTGACTTGTGTTAGTTATATATAGATCAAGAAATTTTTTTAAGTTAAACAATTAATATAAAATATACACTTCCAACATGATGAACTTTTTAAAATCCATACATTTTTGTTATTTTTGCTGAGACAATTGTGGCAACCCCGTCTTAGGTTTTTTTTTTTTTTTTTTTCTGAGACAGAGCCTCAAGCTATCACCCTGGATAGAGTGCTGTGGCATCACAGTTCACAGCAACCTCCAACTCCTGGGCTCAAGCGAGTCTCCTGCCTCCACCTCCCAAGTAGCTGGGACTACAGGCGCCCGCCACAACACCCGGCCATTTTTTGGTTGCAGCCAACATTGTTGTTTGGCGGGCCCGGGCTGGATTCGAACCTGCCAGCTCAGGTGTACGTGACTGGCGCCTTAGCCCCTTGAGCCACAGGCGCCAAGCCCTGACTTAGGTTTTGAAGTGAACAGGTGCAAATTAGGGTGAAGGCTGTAAGAAAATAAGCAGGAAACTCAGGGAATGATCAATCCAAAGCTTCAAGCGCAGGTGTCTGAGTGAACATTTGTATCTTGACAGACACAGAGAAATGAGAAGGAAGTGAATAGTCTGAGTGAATATTCATTTTGCTGACAAGATAGGACATGGTTTGGCTCTGGTATTTCTGTCAACCCCAAGGTCTGGACACACTGCCAGGGTAGAATCAATAAAGGGGTTTGAAACAGGGTAGGCCTCTTCTGGTTGAAGAATAACCCAAGGGCAAAGGTTTGTGTTGAGTTCCCAAACTTGAAAGGCAGGTTTAGACAGCCCTTTCTAAACCACCTGAGCCCTCTTAGAGCAGTTTATTGCTGCTATGTTTTTGGGAGGGTCAGAGGTCTCCAAGACCCATCCCTAGCACACTTGATCTGAGTAGGAATCTTTAGGAGTAATTACCTAGAGCCATGGCTGTAGGTGTCAATGCTCATAAATTAAGACCATCTGGGAATCATCTATGGCCAGTTTCCCCTGGGAGATTCTTATCTAACTTGCCAGGAAAGGGGCCGTAGCATCCATATTTTTAAATCTTCCTCAGAAATTCACATGCAGTCTGGGGTGAGGCCTATTTGAACAGAGATCCCAGAGGAGAACCATAATTACCTACGACCAGCGTTGGCAAACTGCAGTCCACAGCTGGTGCCTGTTGTTATAAATAAAGTTTTATTGGAACACAGACACACACATCTATTTTTGTTGTTGTTGTTGTCTGTAGCTGCTTTTACTCTTTAAACTGCAGCCTCCACTAGCTTCAACAGACTACGTCGACAGAGCAGGTGCTTAAAATATTTACCTTGTGGTTCTTTAAGAAAAAAGTGCTAAACCCTAGCCTACTAAAACCCTCAAGATAAACATAAGCTTGCCTGTAGTCCCAGTTACTTGGGAGGGTGAGGCAAGAGAATCGCTTAAGCCCATGAGTTTAAGGTTGCTGTGAGCTGTGAGCTGTGAGGCTACGGCACTCTACCAAGGGCGACATAGTGAGACTGTCTCAAAAAAAAAAAAAAAAAAGAGGTGGCGCCTGTAGCTCAAGCGGTGGCACCTCACAGCTCACAAAAACTGCAAAAAATGTACACCAGAGCCAGCGGGTTCAAATCCAGCCCAGGCCTGCCAAACAATGACAACTACAATCAAAAAATAGCCTGGCATTGTGGTGGGCATCTGTAGTCCCAGCTACTGGGGAGGCTGAGGCAAGAGAATCACTTAAGCCCAGGAATTGGAGGTTGTTGTGAGCTGTGATGCCAAAGCACTCTACCCAGGGTGATAGCTTGAAGTTCTGTCTCAAAAAAAAAAGATAAACATAAGGTTATCCCTGCTCCTCTCTTTTAATAGCCTTATATTATTTGGGATGGGATAGGTTAGGTTACACTGTGGGAACAAATTAACCCCAAGATTTTATTGGATTTTATTTCTTCCTCAAAGTACATATCAAATTAGTGGGGAGTGGGGAGTTGAGTTGTGGGGTGGATTTGTTCCACAAAATCACTCAGGGTCCCTTCTAGACCTTACTATAGCAGAGCCTTCTGGAACATGAAGTCACAGGAAGGGAAAAGAGTACATGGTAATCTAACATCCCTTCTGAGTCTATGTTTTAGACCCTGAAGAGACATATGTCACTTCCCCTGTCTGTTCATTGTTCACAACTAGTCACACTGACCCCACTTCATTTCCAAGGGGGCAGGGAGTGCTATTCCCAGAGGGTAGATATTAGCAATATCCACATGGCAATCTGCTTTTAACAGTGATGAGTTTTCACATATAGGTACAATTAGGTTACATTGTTTGCATTTGTTAGGTAAAGTCCAAGCTTCAATTTTTTATTTTTAGTAGAGACCAGGTTTCATTCTCGCTCAGGCTGATCTGCAATTCCTGAGCTTAAGGGATCCACCTACGTTGGCCTCCCAGGGTGTTAGGATTACAGGCATGAGCCTCCGCAACTGGCCATTACAGGCAAACTTTTCCAAAGTACAACCTTTATCCCATAAGTAGGTCTGCAAGGAAGAAGGGTACTCTTTCCTTTTAGCCATATGGACCTAAATGAGAAGAGGCTGTGGCAGGATGAGACATGCTCCTGCCTCTTTCAGGAAGTGTAAAAGTTGTCAGAATCAACACCGTATCTGTTGCATTAACAAAACCCTGATAAATAAAGCTGAGGAAGGCCATGAAGGGAAGATTCTCATGCACGAATGCCTGAACACAAGAACTATCACAAAAGAATCTGCAAAAACCACATTTGCATAAAGCCTTTTGCAAGCTTACATGAAAATATGTTCCTTCAAGGGCACCTTCCCAACATTGGACCGGCACTATGCTTATTGTTGATCCTTGTAGCCAAGGAAAATTATCCCCAAACAATTATTTAATTGTCCTCCTTTTTCCTTTAAAATCCTGTCTTCCTTTATCTCCCTGAACATGTACAGAGAATATATGACATGCTTATTCCCATGACAGTGTCTGTTTCTGAGTAAACATCATTTCTTGTACAGAGCCTCTGGTCCCATCAGTTACTTTGGTGGACAGATGGTTCTCTGAGAGAGCAGGGAGCAAGAGCCTTCTTGCAAGGCTAGAATGGAGTTTCCATCTCACTGAGTCAGGAGGAGGGGCAGAAAGCACAGATCTCAGTCTTCCTGGCAGGTTACAGAGATGACAGCTATTTGGGGGGAACAGAGTCACCTTCAGGGATGCCTGCTGGACTCAAGGGGTGATTGGCATGTTTGTGAGCACTTATTATGGGTCTGCTGTTTTTGTTGATGCGTTCACTGTTCCAGGCCCCACCATGCACTTCACACAGTTCCACACCTTCCGCAGTGACACAGGTTATGGAATATAAAGAGAGTAATCTTGAACAGACATGAGAGTGACTTGGGCACTGAGGACAGGTGCAACATGCTTTATCCAGCTCATGGTGGCTGATGAACCACACAGAAGATCCGCAGAAGCGGAAGGTCCTTTATACCTTTATTCCCAGGGGGACAATAGAAAACAAGTACCCAGCAGCAGCTGCATAAGTGTGACTAGGAAAAACACAGAGATTTCTGACCAGCCTGAGCAATAATGGAACCTCGACTGTACTAAAAATAAAAAATTAAAACTTGGATTTTACCTAACAAATGCAAACAATGTAACCTAAGTGTTTGTACCTATATATTAACCCAAAATTTTAAAAAAAGAACTCAAATATTTTTTAAAATATTAGCCAGGAGCTATGGCAGGCCCCTGTAGGCCCAGCTACTCAAGAGCCTGGGGCAGAAGGATTCCTTGAGCCCAGAAGTTTGAGATTGCTGTGAGCCATGATATCATCGCACTCTACTCAGCACAACAGAGTGAGACTCTCAAAAACAACAAAAAAAAGAGTTGCAGAGCCAGTAGCACAGTGGTTACAGCATCAGCCACATACACGAAGGCTGGCAGGTTTGAACCCGGCTCAGGGCAGCTAAGCAACAATGACAAGCAGGTGCCTATAGTCCCAGCTACTTGGGAGGCTGAGGCAAGAGAATTGCTTAAGCCCAAGAGTTAGAGGTTGCGGTGAGCTGTGATGCCATGGCACTCTACCGAGGGCAACATAGTGAGACTCTGTCTCAAAAAAAAAAAAAAAACAAAATTAAAAAGTTTATAAACAATAAAAATACTGACCCCAATCACTATGCTCCCGCAGGACCTTGGCAGCAGTTCCATGCCAAGAGGGGCAGCTCAGAGTTCTGGGGCTGCTGCCCAACATACTGTTAAATGCTCAGCTCCTAAAGTAGGGATGTCATTCAGGAGTAACATGCCATTTTCTCCACCCCAGCTCCAGAGCCCTGGCTCAGAAAGTGTGCCCAGGGAAGAAATGGGCCATAGAACAGAATGCTCCAAATTTCTCCCCATAGAAACAAAGATCCTTTATAACAAAGTGTAGGGATGTTCAAGACTAAATGTCCTCTGGCTCAGTGCCTGTAGCTCAAGTGGCTAAGGTGCCAGCCATGTACACCTGAGCTGGCGGGTTCAAATCCAGCCTGGGCCCGCCAAACAACAATGACGGCTACAACCAAAAAAAAATGGCCGGGCGTTGTGGTGGGCGCCTGTAGTCCCAGCTACTTGGGAGGCAGAGGCAGGAGACTCGTTTGAGCCCAGGGATTGGAGGTTGCTGTGAGCTGTGATGCCACAGCACTCTACCCAGGGTGATAGCTTGAGGCTCTGTCTCAAAAAAAAAAAAAAAGACTAAATATCCTCTAAAACAGTGGTGGAAAAACAATGGAGTTTGTAGTGAAGGGAAGTTGAAAGCAGTTGATAGACACATTGGAGGTTGCTATGGATGGGATTTTGTGATGTATCCCCCCAAAATTTATGTGTTGAAACCCTAACCTCCAACGTAATGGTGTTACAATGTGGGGCCTTGGCTCCGTACCCATAGCTCAGTGGGCAGAGTACTGGCCACATACACTGGGGCTGGTGGGTTCAAACCCAGCCTGGGCCTGCTAAACAATGACAACTACAACAACAAAATAGCGGGGCATTGTGGCGGGCACCTGTAGTCCCAGCTATTTAGGGGCTGAGGCAAGAGAATTGCTTAAGCCCAAGAATTTGAGGTTGCTGTGAGCTGTGATGCCACAGTACTCTACCGAGGGTGACAGAGTGAGACTCTGTCTCAAAAAAAAAAAAAAAAAGAACGTGGTACCTTTGGGAAGTTATTAGATCATGAGGATAGAGCCCTCATAAATGGGGTTAGTGCTCTTATAAAAGGGATCCCAGGGAGTTCTCAGGCCCTCTTTCCACCATGTGAAGATATGACAAAATGTCAACACTCTGCAAGCTGAAGAGGGCTCCCACCAGAACCCAACCATGCTGGCATTCTGACCTTGGACTTCCAGCAGCCAAAACTGTAAAAAATAAATTTATGTTGTTAATAAGCGCCCTGGGTTATAGTATTTTATTACAATATCCCAAGCTGACTAAGACAGAATTACAAGCTGAACTATGGACCAGTTAGTTGGCCAGAGAGAAACAAGATAACACAGATGCAAAGAGCCCTCTTGGAGACAGAACAAATATCAGACAATGACTTTGGGAACCATCCCTTCAAAGGAACTGAGTTTGATTTGATATATCTATAAGACAATTTATGCCCAGAGCATTATTGAAAATAATTGAGCAATCAGCCTGTAATCAGGAAGCTTAACATTTGAATAAGGTTAGGAAAAGACAGTCAAAAAGAGACATGCCAGGCTTGGTGCCTGTGGCTCAACGGACTAAGGCACCAGCCATGTACACCTGAGCTGGCGGGTTCGAATCCAGCCCAGGCCCACCAAACAACAATGATGGATGCAACCAAAAAATGGCTGGGGGTTATGGCGGGTGCCTGTAGTCCCAGCTACTTGGGAGGCAGAGGCAGGAGACTTGCTTGAGCCCAGGAGTTGGAGGTTGCTGTGAGCTGTGATGCCACAGCACTCTACCCAGGGTGACAGCTTGAGGCTCTGTCTCAAAAAAAAAAAAA